>JAOTQE010000394.1:0-11460 GCA_025631205.1 Nesometra sesokonis
GGTGTCGCGCGTAAATGTTGACAATGAAAATGTTCATGTAACCATTCCTGACCAAGTTCTATGTTGACTGAAATTTTTATGTTAATAGCTTGTGTCAATTTTTCTGAATCCGTTGCACAAAAATTGACAGAAAGAAATAAGATGATGATGATTATGATTTTGTACAGTAACAAGAGCTGATCCGCTATGTAGCGGATCAGCTAATAAATTTAAATTAGAAGGATTGTATAAAGCCAGAGCTCATATGCACACTGCACTTGTTTATCTTAGTTAACTAGCAATTTTTGGAAATAAATTATGATTGGCTGTACAGCTTCAGGTAAAATAAGAACTGTTATTTTAGGTGGCCTAACTTACCTCGTAAAAAAATTGCCAATTCCTTTTTTCTTAGGTTTAGCTCCTTGTTGACTATAGTCTGATTCATCTACTACCTCATTATTCAGTTTTGGAGGACTAGATCCAAACAGACTGACTTCAACAAAGTTTTGGTCATTAGAGTCTGTATCAATTGTTTTAAAAGTACCATCCTCGAGTAGAATGGACGGTGATATACTCTGAGAACTCGTGCCAGACCGCGAACAATCAAGGTCTTTACACAAAGTCATTTGGTTTTCAGGATTGCCAATACTACAAAAAGTATTCTCATCTAATTGATGGTCATTTAAATAACTAGACATAATTTGTGACTGGCATGAATTTCTCGGTAATGAGTCTATTTGATATTCAACTGGATTCATTGTTTCACAACTTGTGACGTCCAATGTCGCTGCATCGCTTAGATCACAAGTTCCATCGTTATCAGTTGGACATGTCTTATTGCTATCAGCTTCATTTTCATTTGAATCTAAGGTAACGTTTTTAAATTTAAAATCATCAGAGTTTTTTAATTTTAAATTTTCTAAACTACTTGATACATCATTGCACTGTATACACCTATTTTCTTTGACTGTATGGTCTATTTGACAACTTGATACATCTTTAACAGACGACCCGTACTCTTCACAACTTTGTCTATCATCGGATTCATATCCACCTTTCGTAGACAAACAACATGAGTTGAGGGGGTTTACAGAGTTCAGTGCATGACTACAAACTTTCATAACCTGATCTTGGACAACGTATTTCATTGTTGATGTATCTATAGTTCCCTGATCAGGCTTAATTTTCATAGTATCTTCGACAACAATGTTCCCTGTGGGACACACCCACTGGCCATTCTGCTCAACTGATGTAATTTGATCCTCCCTTTTCCCTTCGTGGCAAAATGTTTCTTCAATTTCTTGAACGAATTCAGGATCCTCATCTCCAGATTTTGATTTCTGACCCTTTTTCAATTTGCCGTTTCGAGAATTACGTATACCCTTTTTACCTGACGATCTACCTTTGAATTTAAAAATAGGCCATGTTGATGTAAATATCATGGGCGTTGATCTGCCACTTTGTTTTGCAGTGTCCGCCGTGTCTGGCTTCCTGGATTCTTGATCTTGGTGGTGGGCCTGGCCTAGCTTTGCAGGTTCACTGCTATTATCCTTAGTGCTATTGTCTGCTTTTCGATTTTCTTTCATGGTTGCGACTGACCTACTGGACGGCCCAGTATTTGCCTTAAAATTCAGTATTTGTATTTCATTTCTAAAGCTGTAATATTTCCATTTTTATCGGTTTTCATTCATCACTTCCTTCGCACATCAATTTTTATCGTACCCTAAAAAATCAACAAAACAGCATAACTATAGAGGGCGTCAGACGAGGAAAACAAATTTCCAGACTTTAGTGCATTGTCGCTAAAATGACCAAAAATTTAACATTTTGAAAATAAGAACATGCACTTACTAAAATAAAATCAAAATTAAGAACTTGAAAAAGAAATCGGTGTACTTTAAAAAATACATATTTTCTTACACTGAAAAATTATCAAATTTAGGCTACAGACTTGTTTTCTTTAGATAGGTAAGGTGTCACCAGGGACTCATCATTTAAATTGTAGGATATTCTTCAAATTAAGCAAGTGAGTTTCAATATCAACATTGTGTCATGTTTCAAGTAGCAATAATAGCCTGATCTAAAAAAATGTGTCGACTGGCTTTTAGGCCTACTGTATTTTTTACCATTTGTTTTTTAAGCGCACAGTAGGCCTAATTTTTTTGGAGTAGGCATATATTCTCGAGCAAAAAAGTCAGAAGATAATACAGTATTGTTATACCAAGTCTGACGCATAATGTGTGAGTCTCAAGCATGAGGACTCATGTTATTTTGGATGTCTCAAGCTTCAATTCTCAAGTAAGACATTAGAATTCGTCAAAATGTATGGACCAGGGAACAGTGTTCACTGTTCCCTGGTGTGGACTGTGTGCTATCATGATTTAACTCCAAACGAAATAAATGCCACTATCACAATCATGAAAAACAAAACAACATACCGCGGTACAGGACAAAAAAAAGGACAAGTGACGTTTTTCTTTTTTTGTCGAAGTGAGGTTGGATAGCCTATTTGGCTCTAGCGATTGTCTCACGTATTGAGCTCCCAAAAAGTTGGTATAAAGTTTATATTGTTAGGTTATCTTAATAATATTTAATGAAATTAAATGCGTTTTACCTACAAGTTTGTTTTGTTTGTTTTTTATTTATTTCCACATAAAATATTTCTTATTTTATAATTGTTTTACAAATGAGGCAAGTACTGTATGTGGATTTCTTTTCTCCATTTTCGCTCTTTAAAGTGCTAAAAGACACATTAGAGTCCATCAAAAGGACCCGTTTTCCAGATCAGCCTGTCTTGACTTGCGAGTGAAGAGCACAATTCAAGCTGGGGGCCAGGGGCCGGCGAGGGCCCCAGGTCGGGGTCCCTCGCCGGAAATTTGCGTTATTTTACATGCTAAAAGACACATTAGATTCCATCAAAAGGTTCCGTTTTCCAGATCAGCCTGTCTTGATTTTGAAATTCAGACTTGCGAGTGAAGCGCGCTAAGCTGACTCCAGGGGGACGCCGAGGGCCCCCGGTCGGGGTCCAGGGGCCGAAGTGGTATCACACAACGCACGGTGACCCGGAATACTGGAAAGGAAGAGAGGCAAACGTTTGAAGTTCAAACCGAAAAAATCTACTTTCCATCCAACACTCGAATTCATTTACTTAACTTTTCAAAGTGTCACAATTTAACGTGACTTACCATTTTGAACGTGAAAAAAAAACCATCCGAACCGAGATGCGACGTTTTTAAATATATACTGTACATCTATATATTCGGAAATTGCGCCCTATAAAATGTGGTTAATTGAAGTCCGAGACAATTACAATACACTTATACCTGCCAACTCTCACGCATTATGCGTGAGTCTCACGCATTGGATCCGATTTTTGACGTCTCACGCATAACTCACGCATTAGCAGAATTCTCACTCACACACAGTCATTTCAATAGTTTATCTCACGCATGGCACAATATAGAGGAAAAATACGGTAAGCCGCCCCGAAAACAGGGATAATTTGGGAAGAATTGGCCCAAAAACCTTCAGATGAGGTTTTTTTTTTTTTTGCTTGTCAGATCGAAATGGGAGAGGATGTGGCCCAGGTAGGGGTGGCTGGGTTTGTCTCACGCACTGGAGCCAAAAAAAGTTGGCAGGTATAATAATGTCACCCCAAGATGTTCACTGTAATAAGATAAGTGTGGATTCAGGTTTCTGACATATTTCCTTATTTGGTCATTAAATGATGTAACCTTTTATACAGAAATTTGAAAAAGCTATTAAATAGATTAGGTATGCGAAGTTGAGTTCAAGTCTGCATTATTAACGATGGCTGGCTTACAATTCATGCAATTTCTACTTCAAGTAAGAAAGTAAAATGCATACTCCAAGCAAGACTTAATCATGATGATGACATAATTTATGTCGAAATATTGAATCCTGTCACGACGGCTTGTATTATAATTGCATGGAGTAAGCATTATACTTCCTTACAGGATGTACATCTGTTTAATATTTCAGATTTTTCAGGGAAATATATAAAATCATGCAAAAATTGTAAGAAATGCATAAAGTTATCCCAAAAAAGTTTAAGAATTGCAAAAACAATAGAATATTTGAATAAAAAAAATGTAGGAAATACAGTAAAAGGACATAAAAAAACAAAACTTAAAGATGCTGTGGTTGTGGAAAACACAAAGATTGTTTGTATTTATAACTATTTTACTGTATAAACATTCAAAATAAAAACAAACTAGAATAAGAAATTTAAAAATATTGTAACATTTATTTTCATTTCTCAAAATATTATTGATAAATCCATTACTGCTTTAATTATAATAATAAATTATAAATATTAAATAATATTAAAGTAATTTTAGTTTTTACAATCTGTTATCTATCATATATTTTCCATTTGAACATAAGGAATGTAACTACAATTACTGTAAAAAATCGTTAAAATCAATTAGCATTTATGTTTGATACTGATTTGATATATTGAACTTTCTTTTTGCAAAGGCTATATAAATAACCTCTTGACTAAGCGCCAAAGCGATCGAAATGTTCGTCGCTCCTATGGGCTGGAGAATATTGACTGTAGAGTCAATTTAATTTTAATTCATATCTTTTCATCATCATAAGAACATTTTAGTCCAAATCCCAATTTTGAAATAAAATTAATATTTGATGTGATGAATATATTTTAAAAGTGGAATCACCTTCCACACAAAATTAAACATCTCAATTTTGTGGTAAGGTAATCTGCAAGACAATTTAGTTGCATATTTTACACACCAATGTTCGACAATCGACAAATACAGATAAAAGCCCTTAAAAGACAAATAAAAATGTTGATAAGGATGCAAATATATTAATTCTTCTGTAATCAATACAAAAACAGAACATTAATTTTGAATAAACAATTCTCCATGTGTGTGAAAAATCGATAATGCAGCATACCTAAACACACAAGATTTGTTAAAAAGTAAAAACGGGATGAAAAAAGGATCTCGAGTATTCACCAGTTTTTGGGATGAGCAACGATTTATTTGTAGCATTGGTAAAAAGAAAAATGTCATCTTTTATAGTATGAATGTCGTTCTCACATATTTATACACGATTGATGGGGAGACGTTAGTGGAAAAGATGGTCATAAATTTTAATCATCTTGTTTTCAGAAACGCTGATTTCTAGTATCAAACCTTTCAGTTGTAATTAAATAATACATTAGTACGGGTTATCTTAATTGTCATTAGGCCTAAAAAAAATCTTTGTTGCCCAGTGCAGAATTTTTAAAAATTTGTGTCAGTTGGTTAGTATTGTTTTTTTTATAGTTACCGGTTACTCTGTGTCCAGACTATCAAATTTTCTTTGACAAAACACTTTGACATCTTTATATGGGCATGATGACATCACACCATGAATAGAAATACAGTATTATTACCATATAGGGGACAATCAAAGTTGTTTGTCAAATAAATTTGATAGTCTGGACTGATCTTAACTTTATTTTCACAAACACATACTTTCTTTATTTCCAATACTTACATTTTGGAAGAAAGTTATTTTCTTACAATTTCTGAGATAATTGTTTGTATTTCTGACAAAACATTTTTTTCAGAATAATTATATTTACGGAGAAAAAAAAAACTTGAAAATGTGAACATAATAAAAGTAAAAGGCCAAAAGCCGATGTTCAAAATTTTGAGCCAATCAGTTTTTGGCAACAAAGTGGGTTTTTAGGCCTTTTCTCAACTGTCAAGAATTAAAAACCACCCACTATAATACTCGTGTATTTAAAAGTTAATGACAAGCACTAATACATACTAAATTCAGTATATATTATTATTTGTGCACTGATACAGTAATTAAAAATTATTTTTTAACTATACAATTGATAAATATTATTTGTAAACATTATATTAGAGTACTGTACAATACAGTATTAATATTAAAGGATTAAATTAAATATCATATGACATATTTGGCTGTTAAGAACCTTTTGTAGACATACAAGGGTTTGTATATATTATGCAACATCAATCCACTTTTTAAAGAAATAAATTAATTTTAATTGTAACTGCAAACATTGTTTTCAATACCAATTTCATTATTGTCATTCGGGCAAAACTGTAATAAGGTGAAGGTCAAGAGGCTGGTGTTGTATGACATCATGTCATGTCTTATCACAATGAATAATTGCACTTTAGTATTCACTTGATCACTGAGCTGTACAATACTATCTGTTATAAAAAATTAATTCCAGTGAGGTGGTAAATTCAAAATATCTTTAAAAATGTCGGGTAAAATTGATTAAACCCTCTATGGGAATGTACATATAATGAAAATGCATCTGAAGTCAAAATTTTGAGTAATTTAGTTGTAATCAATTATGAGTAATCTGGTACTTATATTTCATATATTATTTTTTATTCATTTTTCATGTAGGAAAGTATCCTTCATGAAGATTTATAATCTCTTAATTGTGGCAGAGCCAAGCAAATCCAAGCAAAAGCAAATGCTAGTTTTCCACAATAGGCAAAAATTTAAAAATTGTCAATTTTTTTCAAATTTTATTTTATTTAAAAAATATACAGTTCATACATTAATCTTTCATGCTACCTTAACAATTTTCAGATATATGATAAAAAAATGTTCAAAAATGCAATTTATAATGACCTTGCTTAGTCAATGTATACTGATAAACAATTTTCAAATGTAGTTTTCTCAAAACTTGCATTTTTTTTCGCAAGGAAACATCGTATGAAACTGATTTTTTTACAGGTGAAAGATAATAATATGTAGTTTTATAATCCATAAAAAAATCAATTTTCAATTTTCCAAATTCTTTACGGACAATTTTCTCAAAACCATTTTCATACATAAAAATTGAATTGTATATCTTTGAATTTACTTTTAGAGGGTAGATTATAGCTCACATTGAGCTCTATTAAAGCACAATATTAGCTCTAATAGACTAATTTTGTGGTGAATCCTCACAAATGTCATCCTGAAGAAAGCCTATTAGAAACTACATGAGCATATCACCTAAAAACCTTGCACAAAGTCATGTAATGGTGTCTATTTACATCATAAGACCCAAATCAAATTGAACTTTCACCATTCTAATTTTGATTTTTATTGTTAATGAAAAAAAACATTCTTATTTTGAACTGAAAGAATATCTGATAACTGAATAAAAAAAAAGTCAAAGGCATTTTAAAATTAGTAAAAATTAGTAAAAACCATTTCAAAATGGTAGTACAATGCACTTGTAGCTAAAGTATGCTCTACAGTCTTAGGTGATTCTAATTACTATGGAGCACTTGAATCTCAATTTTGTAATGTTAAACTACTATCTCAAAGTCGACTTTGCCTAAGTCATAATATTTCTAACTTGAATTTATTTTTCATGCAAAATGTATAGGTTTTTCATTTATAATCTCTAAGTTAAATTTTTGTTATGCAACTTTGGATTTGACTTACGCTTAACTTTCTATCTGTTTAGTTTACCAGTAAACTGTATATTAATAATATGATGGGATTTCTTTTTGTATTATATGTTTAGTGTTATTTTTTACATAAAGTGAATTGGATTGCAAATGTATGTCATATGATCTTTAATTTCTTGGAATTATTATAGTCTCTATAAATCAAATTCATCTTCCATGCATCCAAGTTGCCTTGGAAGTATTACAATCTTTATAAATCAAATTCATCTGTAAGTGATGATAATGATGATACTGAGTCTGAATCAGATAGTTCTGTCAAATCTTCCATGTGTCCAAGTTGTCCGTTTCCATTCATTACTCTAACATCATTTTGTAGATCATTGTTTGTGGTAAGTAAAACTTCTCTTAAATTTTCACCAGACCTTCTATGCCTTAGACTACTATTGCTATCAAAATCTAAGTTATTGACCTCTAAATGGTTGTCATCTTGATTTAAAGGTCTTTCCTGTTCAACAATCTCTTGCATGGTACTGCTTGTACTTGGCCTGTTCTCTATCTGTTCAGGTTCATTTTCTAAAACATTTTCATTTTCCTCGACTTCTACTTCATTCTTTAGCGGTTGATTTTTCTCTACAAGTTTTTTCTGACACATCGGACACACATCCTGTAGGTAAAGCCACTTCCGCAAACACATACCATGGAATAGATGTCCGCACGGTGTGACACGTGCTGTCAGTAATTCATGATAGCAAATTGCACATACATCGTCATTGCCCGATAACTCGGTCTCCGATGCAAATGGTAGGCTATTTATTTTACTTACTGCGGTCCTACGATTTTGAAACAATTTCCAACCTTCTTTAGCCTGTACAAAAATATTAAAGTACGCATGTATGCTCATCATAAATGCACGTATTATTCCTCCAGATTCAAATAAAAGAATCCATCCACCATTGAAAAATAAAAAGATGCCAAAGAGGAATTCAATGACACTCCCGGTTCCTTTTAAGTAGTACACATAGTCGTCAAGGTTTTCCCAATATGTGCTACAGCATGCATCAATCATGAACAATGTGTATACAGAAATTGTCACCAAAACTTTAATACACAGTTCAAGACAAAATGCAGATACAGCAAGTATCCATGTACTCATTTCATATGATGTCCAGAGGTAATAAAACAGAAGAAATGGGACAACGAGAAGTAGTAACGCTACTGACAAAACACGTATATGGCGTTTCAAAGACATGCTTTGTGAAGCTCCTAAAGACAGCATCACTTGATTCAGCATATTGTGTATAAAATGGAGAATTGCGGTAAAGAGAAGACATGAATTACGAAAAAGACGAACCAGACGAGCTTTTCCCTCTAAATCTGTCAAACCGGTCTGAAGTGCCAGAATGAAAAACAACACCGCAGATACAGTTCCTATATACTTTTCTTCATCATCTGTACTTTTTATTATCATATGTATTAAACAGCCAATATGATTTGCTATTTTGGCGATTACTGCACTCATGCCGAGTAGCATAGTTATTGATCCACACCCAGCTATTGCAACTTCCGAGGCGATCCCTGTCAAGTTTGTCCAATTTAGTTCGGAGGTTATATCTTTATTCAAATTTCTAAAGCTAAAATAATGCATGACTACTAACCACAAGGAATTACTTATCCAGAACACTCTTAGTAGTGTTGGCACATGCAGTCTCTTCCACTCATGTTCAAACAAAACCTGTAATCCTAAATCACGACGGATAGTTCTCATCATTTGCACAAATTCAATAAACCGCAGTGTATTGCTTACAAACACGAGTGACCAGACCCATAGAGTTAGGATAAGAACACCTATAGCAGTTGTAACCCATTGGCACGTGGATATCATGCTTTCATTGATCACAAATCCAGGTGTGTGAAGAAAAATAGCTACTGACACGGGTAAAAACATGATTAGATTACAAAACTGTACCGCTCGGGGTAAAAACATAACGATATGTTGGCCTAACAAGATGGCAAACAGTGATGCATATGAAGACTGAAGAATTGCATAAACTAAAAAGTCTCTAGAAAATATGATATGTTGGCTTTCTAAGTGTCTCCATGATTCCGGTTCTCTTTCAAGGAACATTACATCCCATTGTTCAGATGTGCCATTTGAGTGGAGCTTTACCAGGAATTGTTGAGTCCACCAGTATGATGCTTGCAAGATCCCACATGATATCATAAGGATGTATAACTTGGAAAGGATCCTTGATGGTAGGATGAATAGGAAGAATACACAGATTACTCCTGCAGATAGTAACAGAAAAAAACATAATTAGAATTTGTTTAAGTTATAAGTTTTTAAAGTCCATGGCTAAATAATAAATTAACCCAGAAAATTGGAAAAATACATAAAATCATATCGGAAATGGTAAGAAATTCATTGATCCAATTAAAATATATAGGATATAAAAAAAAATTGTGGTATTTTAAATACAGAAAGAGTATACTAAAAAAAATTAAAAAAAAAAGAATTTTTGACCAACCAACACAAATAAAAACAAAATTGTGCTTGGGCAACATAAAGATTTCTTTTAGGATTTTCTTTAGGATCTTGCCAACAGGTCTGAAAAAAGTCCAATGCGATTGTAGTTAAGTCTTTTCTGATAAGGATTTTGACAACAGTAGGGCCAGTGTACACAAATTGCCCAAGTGCACATTGCAAGGATCTCAGTACATCTTTCAGGACAAGTAGGGTGTTATTGATCAATGGTCCATACATTGACTCATGGACAATGAAAGCAGTATGCCTACCTACTCTCACGCATAATGCACGTGTCTCACACATTGGGACCTATTTTTTATGTTTTTTGCTTGTCAGATCGAAAAGCGGGGGAAATGTACAATAGCCCAGCACCAGCAGTGGGATGTCACACACGTCAAAAAAGCAAAAAAAAGGTGGTTGGTAAGGTAGTCCAGTTTGGCTGAAAAGGACATGATATGACCCTTAAGGAGAAGCAAGTCATTGAATTTGCAAAAACATGTCCACAATAGCATCCTAGTAAAATAATTATTGGTTGATCATCTGAGGTCCCAATGCCTGTCTTTCTTACTTATAAAGTCAATAATTCTTTCTGTCTCCCATGATGAAACTTACCTACTAAACATAGTAATACGTGCAGAAATGGATATGTATTGTCATCTTCAATAGAAACAACATCTTCAATGTCAGTAAAGCTTTCAAGGAACTGTTTCCAAGATGATGATATGCTAGCAAATAAGTTGTTGAAGGAAAACAGCAGAGGGACTCTCATGGCAACTTGCAATGGGAGCTTCTTCCTCGCATGGTTAGCATTCACTTCCATTTTTCTCAGATTAGGACATCATTATGACAAATGCTAAATAGAAAAAATGACAAATCAAGTGACATAATAATACAGTGTTCTCCAAGTTCAAGAATTTGAGAGTTTGCAAGAATTTGCAGTTAACAGTTGTGTAAAGCAGAAAGTCTGAAATAGGCTATTTTAAACTTTCCTGGCATAGTATACTGTAGGTAACCCTTGTCCCTGGGGAATAGAGAATTACAATGACCTCCATCTGCATGTTTTTTGTCTGTCCAAACTGGCCACAATTGAAAAATTTATACTGGTAAATTGTCCAAAAAACATGCCTAAAGTTAGGCACTCACTGCGTCACTGTGACGGTTGTGTGTGGTTGGCAGACACGATGTCTTCTACTCATCGGTCAACGTTTTTTTTTCGTGATTCAACAGAGAAATCACTAAAAAAGCCGTCGGTAGAAGAAGAAGATTGTCATTGCGTGGCAACCACACACACAGGGAGTGACGGTTTTCTTGTTCAACCATTGTACGACCGTCGCATGACGCAGTGAATGCCCAGCTTCACAGTATAAGGCGTGGCTTTGGATATAATTTATAGGCCTAGGCTTCTATGAGCATTCCTGTAACACAGTGTAAATCAAAGATCTTATACTGTAAAGATAGCGCGCTGGCCTATTCCAGTGCGTAATGCTATGGAATTGCGCCCGCTACAAAATAAGGAGTAACGAA
>JAOTQE010000405.1:0-11459 GCA_025631205.1 Nesometra sesokonis
ATTCTTTACCTGTTTCACAGAATGATCCAGTGAAACAACTTGGACAGGTACAGGTGTAAGCAGTACAGGAATTAGGAGCAGCGGCACATACTCCTCCATTCTGACACAAGTTGTTGGCACAAGCATTTACAGCTATAAAATCAAATACATTTGTTTTATGATTGGATAATTATCTTGAAACTTTAGTAAACATATTTAAATTTTTAATAAATAAAACTCTGTGGATCTTTTATTCATTGATTCCAAAATAGAACTTTTAAAATTAAAATTCTATGATGTTGATCTCATGCACAGTTGAGTTTATGGATAAACTATTGTTCTAGAAGTGTTCCGTATGTAGTTTTACAGTTTGTCGGGACAATCTTAAATTGTGCCCACGGGTTGAAAAAAAGTGTACAATTATTTAACAATTATTGCAATTTTAGCAATTTATTTAATAGTATTTATTTAAAAATTTGCAGCACATTATATTTAAACTTTTCTTGTATATGCACATTTTTTATCAAAGTTAATAGTCAAAGCCTACCCTTTGAAAAAAATAACTCTTAACATGGTAGATAATGATAGTGACAAAGTAGATATATGTAAACATGATAAACCCATAAAAACTACCATATCAGGGACACTAACTAGGATATGGTCAACAATGCTCAACAAATACATAGGAAAATACAGCCATTATAAACCTTACCATTAACTGACATCGTAAAAAAACAAGAAATTACTTATTTGACCATATGGCATTATTAACATCAACAGACGTGGTAACATATACTACCTAGTTACTAGGTTGTTATCTGTAGTTCTATGTGCAACACCCCAGTAATTTAACATGGTAGATCTATACTAGTCGGAGGGTGTTATTTTTTTAATGGGTAGGCACAAACTGTGTACTTAGGCAAGATGTAGCTAAGGAAAGGACCTTAGTAATACACAAAATGTAAACAATTATATTTTCTAATTTTTATAGGGAGATGGTTGATTCACCTAACCATACCAATCTCTGCACAATCCTATATTCATATATGATATAGCGACTGTTCAGTCATTCAGTCAAAACTTTTTTGCATATATATCTGCAACACTTTCTATGCTCACTCTGACCATTCGCCAAGTCGCCAATGGCTACTGGGATTCTCATTTCGCTAAAATAAAAAATGACATCTTTCGCCAAATGGGCTAAATGAAAAATCCCCAAAAATATCCACTTTGTAGTTAATTTTTATTGGTTTTTATTGTGTTTAAAATTTTGGCTAAAGAATTTATGAGTTGGCTAAAAAAATCAGCAAGCTTTAGCCAGTTTGGCTAAACAAAAATGGTACGAGCGGACCTTGAACCCATGCTGTTGTTTTTGCAATGGCTCAGGGTTCCCCTGCCTAAACGCTCAGCCACACAACTCGCACTTAGTGTTAAGGACTTTTTGGGGCATCTTCTTGTCCCCATTTCACAAGTAGTAGTTGACACAAGTTGTTTTTTAGCTATTCCTTTTAGATTTTAAGACGTGCCATTATCAGGTGATACAGTTATAATGAACCTTGTTTCAACCTCGATATTATTCAAGATTTTTTCATGACTGTAAAGCATTCTAAACAAAATAAGACATTTTTTCGTTTCATCATATATTAAATTAACAGAGGTTTATATTTGTAAAATTAAAGTAAAATTTTTGGCCAATGAATACAGATACTTTAATTTTCCAAGATCCACAGACCTATCCAAGCAGTAGGCACAACACCATAATTCTTACTTCAATCGGCTGTTTAGTCAGTGTGTGAATCTATCGTTTTATTCCTTTTGTTACTTCTAGAAATTTGTAATTTTAATAAAACCTATACTTTTTAATGATAAAAATATATTATAATACAACTTAAAGGAACAATTAGATTTTCTCGGTAATTAAACCATGCATTTTCTGGTTTGAAGACCCCTTGGGGTCAATATTTAGCCCTAAAAACGCTACTATTAATAGTAGATGTGGTTCCTAAACCAGTTAATAACCCTCTGGCGAAACAAAATTGTCAAATAAACTGCCCACCCGGACTTCCCTCCGTTGGGCAAATCCTGGCGCCACCACTGTTATCAAATAACTGTAGTTTTCCTTTTGTACACTTTTCACACCGGAGGTCACGTTTGTCATTTTACATTTTATAAAAATTTGATAAAAAAAATGATGAGAAATAATGGATTATTTGTACAATATTTCCACGTAATATAAGGGAGAGAGGGATGCGCATGTGCACTTCAAATATGATGGGGTCCCTTATGCAAACAGGAAAAGGGATATAAATGTTAATTGATGAATTCAATTGGCTGAGAGATGGTGACTATTTGCTGCATGTTCCCTTCATTAGGGCCTGAACTTTAAGTTTTTATTTTAAATGCAATAAGAACATAATGATGAAGATGGAGGTGATAATAATATTTACCTGTTTGGCAGAAGCTTCCTGTAAAACATCCGGTGCAAGTACATGTGTATGCTGAACATGAGCCAGCCACAGCAGTACAAGCTCCTCCATTCTGGCAAACGTTTCCAGCACAAGCATCGACAGCTAAGAAAAACAAAAATAACATCTTAATACTAGTACTCATATCCGAGTTCTGATTCTACCATCCTTGTAAATTGCGTAAAAACTGCTAATCCATGAAGAAGGGGTAAAGAAAATATACTAGATGTTTCTTATTAAAAGACCAAATGTGAGGTATATCTCAACAAACTGGTCTCATGGTAGGAAAATTCAAAATTTAGTTATTGGTACCTCCTAATAGAGCAAACTATAAGCAGTACACTTTTAATTACACTTTAAATGATACTCATTGGATATATAGATCCAAAGATATGAGCATTTGAAATTTTCATGTATGGAAATATGGTTTTGAGAAAAAAATTGCTTCAACTGAAGTTCGGAATGGTGAGGTTATTGTTGACTCTTGAATGTCCATGTAGTATATAAATAATATCTGCAAAACTATCGATCTTACCATATCCTCAACATCAAAAACATACACAAATTTCTCAACAAAGATGCAGCCACAAAGCTTGTTCATATAACACCTATACTTGATTAATGCAATAGTATCCTGTCTTCCAAGTACTCTAAATGAAACTTCAGCTAAATGTTGCTGTTGGTCATGTTGCAAGCACGCCAGCACATAACACTCACTTTATCCATTGGCTTCCCGCAATGCATCATATTATGTTTAAGTTACTCCTCTTTGTTGATAAATATCTTCATTCCCAGTCTCCTACGTACATATCCAATCTGATTCAACGACGTTTCGCTACTTGTTCTCGTACTCTCAGATCTACTTCCATTCATACGATTCTTTATATTCCACCTTCTCGTTTGAAGGCCTGTGGTGAAAGGCCCTTCTTGATTGCTGGCTCTAAACTATGGATTGGTATTTCTATTACTGTCAGCAAGTCTCTTTCACTGTTTATTTTCAAGAATAGGCTAAAAACCCACTTATTCAGATCATTCTAACTCTTACCCCTTTGTTCATTTTTTTTCATCTTTTCCTTGTTTTGTTCTCTTTTGAAATATGCGCTCTATAAATGGTCAACAACACCAATACCAATACCACTTAGTATAAGACTTATCATTGTATGCCAGCGATTGCTTATCAACTGTACTGTACAGAGATTAAGCCTCTGGAGAATCTCATTTTATTACATTTAAATAAAAAACACATCCAGTATCGAGAATGTATCCTTTAACTAAGAAAAGTTCATTACCATTATTTATTAAACTATCAAATCTGTTATATACAGTGACCCCATTTCCTAATTTTTTCGCTTTTGAATTTGTTTGTTATTTTCTCCTAACCCTTTGAAAAAAATAACTCTATTAACATGGTAGATAATGGTAACGACAAGGTAGATATAGGTAGTTAACAGGATTAACCCTATAAAAACTACCATATCAAGGGATACTACCAAGGATATCCTCAGCAATGTTCTACATTGCGAGTAGCCATTATTTTGAATAAACTTCCACATTAATTAATGACATCATAACAAAGAAGCAATTACTTATTGTCCTTAAAGAATTAATAATATCAACTAGGTAATTCTCCGTGGTTCTAGGTAGATCCCTCCTAGTAATTTAACATGTAGACCTACCTAGACAGAGGGTGTTCTTTTTTAAAAGGTAAAGCACAGTTTTGATGCCTATTAAATAAATACAAAACAATAATTATACCTGTTTCACAGAAAGCCCCAGAAAAGCATCCTGAACAGCTACAAGTGTATGCAGTGCAGGAATTAGGAGCAGCATTACAAACTCCTCCATTCTGACACAAGTTGTTGGCACAAGCACTAACAGCTGCAAAAAACAATACATAATAGTGAACAGGTATTTTATAAAATGAGTTGAGATGAAGTATTAAGGCTTAACACTTTCACTGCTGGGTGTTAAGCTGGCCACTCACTGTATCGTACGACTGTCGTACGACGGTCACATGACTAAACCGTCACTCCCTGTGTGTGTGGTTTCCAGACACGATAAAGTCTTCTACTCGTCGACTGACAGTTTCAGATTCAACAGGGAAATCACTAAAAAAAGTCGGCCAATGAGTGGAAGACATGTCAACGTGTCTGCAAGCCACACACACAAGGAATGACGGTTTAGTCTTGTGACCAACAAAATGAGTGCTCGGCTTTAGTATAACTGCTGTGCTGGACATTTTTAACTCCAGCTAGACATAGCTCTATAAGTACCATGTCTGGTTAGTAATGGATGATTTTGGCGATGGTTGAAAAAAATTTAATAGGCGCACTTTATGTTTGTTTTAATGAAAATACATGTTGCGATGAATCAGTGAATTTCACACGTTACAAGTCAAGCATCTACTTAATCATAAATTTATACAGAGGAGGCTTAAAAGGCTAATAGGTCCCACAAAATTTCCAAAAATGTTTCTAGTTAACAATAAACTTTTAATACTGTACATAATTACAGATTCTAACTATGGACACCAAGGTATAAATCAGGGGTTAGTAATGCAAAATGCATCTTTTTGTTGCGTGTTAAAATCATATTGGGTAGACGAAACCTTGATGGTAATCACAGCCCTCCCCACCAACTCAGAATCATTTCAATATTCTTTGAATAAAAAACAGAAAATAATTTTGTCACCTGTTTCACAGAAAGTTCCAGTAAAGCAACCACTACAAGTGCATGTGTAAGCGGTACATGATCCTGGCACTGGGTTGCAGAGGGCACCATTTTGGCATAAATTGTTAACACCACATGCATTAACAGCTATATTAAAGAAAAATATAGGATAATAAATAGAATTTAACAAATTTATTTCATGTCACATCAAACAGTGAGATTTAATTCCACTGACAGGCTCAGATCTACACTATGCTTTCTAAACCAAGTCTCATTATGAGGCTTACGGAATAAGGTTGTTAAGTCATGGGAAAGAACCATAGATTTATTATTTACAGCTAGATGGTGAACTTCCACAGAATAGATAGCCCAAAGTGCAGTTCCATGTAAGCACCTACTATTCTGGAATCCATCCAATCAAATCGTGTTACGTTCCAATACTGTTGCTATGTCAAAATTGTGCACTTGCAATCTTTCATAGAAGTTTCAAATTATAATATCAATAAATGAAGGTAAAATTAATCCAAATACAAAGACTTTGACAAAACAATGTAAATAATTTGTATGACAAAAGAATGTTAAAAACACAATTATAAAACAGTTATTATTATTTAACTTGCATGTTTTTGACGTACAGTAGCTTGACGAAATCAAAATAGTAGGCGCCTACATGAGACTGCCATTTTACAGTGGTAAATCACCATCTAGCCGTAAATAATACACATATCTATGGAAAGAACCCAGTATTTGGCAAGGTTTGAACCGACCTTATTGGAAGCTAAGTATGTTAACCACCAAGCTACAGTGCCACTCCAACATTAGTTATACTAAAATTGATTAAAAATAAAAATTTAAGAACATTTCAACAAATTTTCGAAAAATTGAAAAATGAAGTTAATACTGAAACTGTATTACAGTTACTTTTATATTTATAGTATCCCATAACGCTCCGTAGGGTGTAGAGACTATAATACAAATAAAAATATACAAACAATAAATAAAATTACCTTCAAATACGTTTTGGCCGTACCGACCCTTCTCTCAGTTCAATAAAAAAAAATTTAAAAAAACAAAATACATATATATGCGGGCAGTGACGCGATATGGGTGTTCAAGATATCATCAAAGTTATGTTGATATTGGAGGAAAAAAAAGTTACATTTTGTTGCTACCTTTTTCTTATGTTATTTAATGCTGAGTTGTTATGCCAATTTATTCAAAACTTTTGGACGATCCTGAACTATTGGTGGCGCTTAACTGGATGACACCTGTGGCACTGGTAGTAAGGACACGTCTACCAATTACCTGAATTGAGAAGGGCCAGTACGGCCAAAACGTGTTTGAAGGTAATTTTATTTATTGTTGGTATATTTTTATTTGTATTATAGTCTCTACATTCTATGTAGCGTTATGGGATACTATAAAATATAAAAGTAATATTTCGACGAAAACACTAGATACCTTACATAAGATCATATCTAATTTGAATGTATTACAGTTGTTCTTATGCTTTAAAACTTAATAAATTGGCAGGGAGGAGGTGAGTGGGGAAGGGATTGGTAGTGGTTGTTTTTGTTTAATGGTGCATAGAAAAATCCTATAATTAACAATTGTTTAATTAGTTGACACTATGAAGACTTCTGTGTTCCATTTTTAATGATTAAAATATGAAAAAGATACCTTTTAGAACATTCTCTGCACTCAATGTTCGTCAGTGTGTACGGGTTTCGGCCATATCTCATGGCTGTGATTCACCACTACAATGGCGCCCTCTTTTGATGAAGTAGAAAACTAGAGTCCCCCTATTGACGGAGGGCTCTGATGAGATACATTATTTTTTTTATCCGAGCCTAAACTAAATCGGGCTGAGCCTTAAAGTTTATTGTTTTTTTTTCTTCCTTCTCCTAATTACCACTTGCCTGAATTTTGTTAAATTCTAACAATTTAAAAGCTTATTAAATGTTTAAGGGAATATCTCATGGAGAAACATTTTAATACTTCACCACACAGTTATCATTTGAAGGGGCTGACGAGAATTTGTGGTTTCAGCTTTTCATTCAAATAGTCATAGGCCTAGTAATCTTTATTGGTCCTATACAAAATGACATAAATGTATTTTTAAACTGGCAAAAGACACATTACAGTCAATGGCGAATTGCACAGACTTATAAAAATGTAATGCCATAGCTACAGACACACATGTCATAATTGCTTAAAATTATGACACTTTCAAAAGCAAGTTCACAGAGTGTCATTTCTGAGCATCTACATGTACAGTACCATATTAACTAGGTTTGGTTGAAGAAAATGTTTACCAAGCCAATACTTCAATTCCTTTAAAAATGCTAGTAGCTCCTTCGAAAACCATTTTGAAAAGTATAAGCATCATTTCCAAGCACCTAAGTAGGTTAAATATACTCTCCTCTCTCTTTTTGTAAAACTTCTTGGTTCAACTCTTCTCAACAAACCCCACTTTAAACAATCCTGGCTACGTGCACGCCCTCCCACAAAAACTCAAAGCATACGACACTGTCTATTGAAGTATGAGTCTTGTGATGTAGCTCTTCGGAGATAATTTTTAACAGGCACAAATGTAGAGAGGGATAAATATATTTTTATATCTCCTTGCTATATGAATTTTAAGTATTTTTATTTTTTGTTTACTCTTGTGTATTAAGTTTGCATCTACTGTAGGTTACGAGAGGAAAAATGTAATATTATTTACCTGTTTCACAGAAAGTTCCGGTAAAGCAGGATAGACAAGTACAAGTGTAAGCAGTACAGGAATTAGGAACAGCATTACAAGCAGCCCCATTCTGACACAAGTTGGTGGCACATGCACTAATAGCTGTAAATAGAAATACACATTATGACAATTTTATATATTGACAGAATAACACTGGACAAAGGCAATTCATATAGGATACAGTTCTTTGCAAACAAACCACACAGTCCGGTGATCCTTTGGATGAAAATGCCCTTGAGACCAACCAAAGCACCCCACAAATTCTAACTGTCAGTGTTATTACATTACAAGATTTCTTGTGTAGATGGGAGTACATTCCTTTCCTTAACTACATGACATAGTTCAAGTTATTTGTAAAAAAAAGGCTCAGGGGCACTGGCTCTAGCCACTGAGTGAGAATGCATAGTCCTTATGCCACTGATATGTTTTCTCTTTATATATATATTTTTTTCTTTAGTATTTTTCTGATATGCACTTGACTGATCTAAGTATTTTCTGAAAACTTGATGCGCAATTGTAAGTTAGCGGAGGGACTTGGACCATGAACCAGGTGGCATGTTGTATGGTTTGATTTTTGACCTGCACAAAAAATGTTTTAAGCACTATTATGCCCTGCTTTGTGATTTGGCATTCATATGAAAGTTATAATGGACTGTTGGATGGGTTATAGTTGAAATTAGGATCAGGTGCTATAAAAACTGCTATAAACACCATAAAAAATCATTAGTTTATCACATCATGAGATTGTTAAAAAGGGTGCTCAATGGCTATACTAGTTAAGGAAGTTTAACAATTTTAATGATAGCAGTCCCACACTAAACTTATTTTATGAAACAGTTATTCAATCTATTTTAGTTTTATTATGTATTGCCTGGTTTGGAAATCTGACTGCAATGAATAAAGCTAGATTAGGAAGAGTTTGTGAAACCACCGACAAAATAAATGTTCCATGGTGAAAGACATTAGTGGTGTTTATGAGAAACAAAGTAACAAAAAATTATGGAAAACAGTAATAGAATTTATTAAAAACAAATCAGGAAGATTCAGACCAACACCAATAATTCATGTTTTATATTATCTTTTGTTCCAAACGTTATTCACATCTTTAATTCAAATTTTAAAAGAGGTTTTTAATGTGTCACTGTTTTTAATGTTTATATACTTACTATACATAATCATTTATTCTTTATATCTTGCCAAGGAAATTTTCATAAGATGTATATTTTATATTTTATGACGAATAAAGTTTTTCTATGTCTATGACTATTTCTTTTGGGGAAATCTCGAATTCGTTAACTAATTACTTTACTATTTCAAACAATCTTTTTTTCATCTTATTCACTTGATGGTTTGGATTTTCTTAAAATAAAAAAATACAAGCAGAATGGACAAGCGGGCTCAAATCAAGATCATTGCAAATTAAGTCTGCCCTTAGCCTAAATTAAAATGTAAATAGGCATAGGCCTACATTTGTTTATTTTGTAAAATAACTTTAAAAAAAAGCAATGTTTATATGTCATAATTTGGTGAATTTTATATAGTCAGTTGACCCACAAATAAAGACCAATAGGCTGATTTATTAGCAGGGTGTGGTACTGAATTTATAGGCCTATGGTATTTGTAAACTTTATTTTATGGCTCGTTATGTACTTTTGCATAATATGCACTAGTTCAGTTTTGGGCCAGCTACAAAAAATCTCATCAGTTTTTATGCTTTGGTAAGGAGATAAACTGTTTGTTTATGGGGGCCTAGACCTAACCCGATGCACTTATGCTCTGATGGTTATAGTTATTTTTTTTGGCATATGAAACTATAATTTCAACTATATCCCAATCTAATGAAGTCCACATTAGTTGTATATACCAAACAAAGTTGACTTACTATCTGAACAAAGTTGACTTACCAGTATGATCATACATAGGTCTAGGCCTAGGCCCAGGGTAACTCTTTACACATGTCTAGGTAAAGCGTAGATTGTAAATTCTAGGCCTAAAAGTTTGAACAGCATACTTCACAGGGTCTTGTGTGTGTGTCTTTGCTCTCCGCAGAGGCTATCAAAATGAGAACGTCATTTAGAGGCTCGAACCTCACATTTTCTACTCTCTTTTTGTAGCTTTTGTTTTCTGGAGCAAGATCAAAACGAATCTCTCAGGAGGATGCCGTGTACCGTCCACGGGTATTACCAGAGTCCTGACGCATGTGCAATACTCTAGGGGGCGGTTTAGAGTACTAAAAGGACAAATTTAGGTTAGGCCTAAAAAAATCTTTATGCTGACCCAAAATTATGCGAAATTTAGGGTCAGCTTTTTTTTTATAGTTTTCACAAGTCCCTTATTTTGATGATAAACATGTATAATAATCCAGAATAATCCAGGAAATTGTAAGAAATTATAAAAATATCCCAGAAAAGTAAAAAAAAAAAAAAAATTAAAGTGATCAAAAAATTAAATTATAGTGAATAAAAAAGGTTGTGTTTGAAAAAAAAATACAGTAACAACCGACTGTCACAAATTTTGAAAAATTTTGTGCTTGGGAAACACAACAGTTTTTTTAGGCCTTGTTATAAGGGTGAAGACTACTATAAGGTGATATGACTTATCTCATTATCGAATACGATTAAAAGATTTTTGAGTGAGGTATGGTATATAAATAGCTATATGTACCAGACATTTTTCACTACAACCTAACAAATAATTTGGGGTCAATTTTAGGGAAGCCTGTTTTAAGCTCCTTCATCAATTTTTCACTTTAAAATACCCTTCCATTTTTTGGTTATGGCATTTTAAAATGAGGATGAAATTACTAGGCAAACACACATCATCTTACCTTATATTTTAATACTCACAAAGATACATTTTTAAATGCAAATAATTCAAGGTGATAGATTTTAGATACAGATACTGGACTTAATAATTACTATATTTATTGGACTCATACAGCTGATAAATTTGTATATGCATATGCGAGGTCTTACCACAAAATGAGTCACATCGGAGGTGAAATAAAAATTGAGATAATCACCAAAATAGGTCCCAAGTCAAAATTTTTGAGAATTTTAGCTTTAATCAATTATAAGCAGTATGTTATGTATATTTCATCAAAATGCTTTTTATATCAGTTTCCATGCAGGAAAGTGTCTTTTATCCAAATTTCTGAGATTTTTAGTCTTTTAATTGTTTATTTTTAGAATAAATTATGGCTGATTTTCTCAAAAACGTGTTACCAAACATGAAACTTTAACTGCACATATCGAGGGATCTATCCAATGAATGCAATTTAAAGTGTAGATTACAGCTTATAGTATGCTCTATTGGAAAGTATAACTCAATTTTGATTTTTCCTACCATGAGACTCATTTTGTAGTGAGAACTCACATATATAATTGGGCTTTACATCACTTCATTCGCAGAGCAAATTGGCAAAAACAGTTTCATTCATCGTGCCCAGATCTTATCTCGGCCGTTCCGTAGCAAAACAACGTAACTTGATTTTTTTCAATTTTGGGATTTTTGCATTTGGGGAAATAACTTATCTTGCTGAACAGTGTGTGAAAATTTTGAATCCTGAACTTGAGTCGTTTCTGAGATAGCAGAACGTA
>JAOTQE010000416.1:0-11459 GCA_025631205.1 Nesometra sesokonis
GAAATAATTATTCACTCTTTTCTCACTCTTTCTTGGAGTGGAAAATATTCACTCTTTTTATAAAGTGACTTTCACTCTCTAGGGAGTGGTCCTTAATAGCACTCCTCGAAAGAGTGATCAGTCACTCTAAAAGAGTGAATTTTCACTCTTTTACATTAAGAGAGTATGATGCCTATAAATTACCAAAAATGGCATTCATATAGAATATTTAGGGAGCAATTTTAGAAATGGTGACTTGGGGTGTTGAAAATGTCATTATTTTAAGAAAAATGAGCCTCCGCCCCACCATGGCTGAGACTGAGGTAAAGCCATATGCCTACATACCACTGGTTTTACCATCAAAGCACCTATTTTTCTCACGCCCCACCCCTCCTACTCAGAGTCATGGATCTGCCCCTGCCTGATAACGGCTTACCTTTCCTTTCCCCTCAAATATTTCTTTAGGTAGTACGTTTGTTGGTGAATGTGTCACCATAAGTCTTGGTCTTTCTTTTGATAAATCGTTATATCTTTTGTATATATCGAAATATTCCATTGGCGTACCAACATTGTAATATTCTTTCTTCGTTTGTTCTACGTCTGCATCACATAGGATGTTCTTTATAATTTCCACAGCCCAATGGGTTCCTGAATAAAAAAAAAGTATAAATAGGCCTAATCTCAATTATGAAAGATACCTCTCTCACTTTTAATTTCATACATTCATTCTCATTTCTTTTCTTTCTCAGTTTTACATTCATTTGTTTTCATTGCATATACAATATAAAAATTACTTCAGTCTATAATGTGTATTGCACAAATAAAAACACTATATACAATAAAAAGAGGTAAAACTCTTTATACAGCTCATACACGTTGCAGATTATAAAATGATAAAGACAACTCGATCATAAATTATAATTTATAAATATTTTTATATATTGATAAAATATGTTAAGATATGGTACATTCTAGCGGTATCTCTTGGGTAGAGAGGCTATAAACCCAGAGGACGACATTATACAAAATGCATTCCTTTTCACCAGGAAAAAAGTATAAAAAGCTAGAAATAGACATAGTATGGAATGACATAAAAAAAAACCGTATGTTAGGCTCCATACATAGTACAAACCGAAGATAGAGATATATCTTGGTTCTGTATGTGAGACGCTTCATTCCCAAGTATTACCAAGAAAAATCACAAAAACATCTATAACGCTACAAACGTAAAGTTATACTTGCGGTCATATTGATTATTCTGAAAAGTGTACACGCATATTATTCCTTATTCCTTAGTCATAACATTAATTCAAGAATTCTACTCTTGACATTACCCCATTTACTTTGTGCTTTAATTAACATGTATATTCATTTTCAATTAGAATTTTAACATAAACTCCATATAAATTCCGAGTGTTGTTTATCTCTTTTTAATTTTTTTTTCGATATTTCATGCACGACTTATAAATGCAAAAAATAAACAATGAAGTTAGCTCATTTACCAGTTTTTTTTTTATCCCGTTATAGTAATAAACCAGTTAATAATATGCTCAAACTGAAAACATCGATATATAACATTATTAAAGTTAAACAATGCATCTTTAATGGATTTTCATTTAAGAAGCATGTGATTTTATGGAGCAGTTTAAAATAAAAATGTGCAATTTTAGTTATATGCTTTATTTTGTGTTTTTTATCGTAGCATACTTTCTTCCAATCGGTATCTACATTATCTAGCTCTAGGTTGGAGTTCCATCGAGACCGATTTGTGGCAGAGCCAAAACAAATGAGACATAAGTCGCAAATGCTAGTTTTCCAAAATAGAAATTAAAACATGGTCAATTTGAAGTTTTATTTTATTTAAAAAATATACAGTTCGTACATTCAACTTTCATACTACCTTAACATTTTTCAGATATATGATCAAAAATGTTTTAAAAATGCAATTTAAAATGACCTTGCTTAGTCAATGTATACTGATGAACAATTTTCAAATTCAGTTTTCTCAAAACTTACATTTTAAATGTTCGAACTTCGATTGTTCATAACTTTTTTTGCATGTTAAAGATAATTAGGTGTAGTTTTATAATCCATAAAAAAATCAATTTTAAATTTTTCGACTTATGTCTCATTTGGTGTGGCTCTGCCACATTTGTGCATATACGGCGTGTGTCCTTAGCCAATGCACTTATTATTTATCTATCTGTCATCCTCCAACCAGAAGTACAATGTACCTAGTAGTAGCCTGTACTGTAGAAACAGGCTCATTTGTGAACAAGAGAAATGGAAAACCCACACAATGCATAGACTTGTCATTTAACCCAAAGGTAACTAACGTAAAGATATAAATAAAATGTCTTACCAGACTTTGGGTATGAAACAACGAAAACATCATCATCTCTTACTTTGAAGTTTCTCATCCCTTAATGCGAGTCATCACTGGCATTTGGTGGCCATTTTAAACCATTGATTACAGTTACACCGAGGTAAGAGGCGAGTTCGTCACCTGCCATGTGTACTTTCGTCGCTTTGAATTTTATTTCAATAGTTCTCAGTTTAAAATAGACTGATAAATTAGTATAATATATATCTATATTAAAGAAAACGATACAAACATGTTTCGGTATCAGTGGAATTACTCACTAATAACGAGTAATTAAGCTTATATAGGTTAAGCACATGAAGAAAAAATGCGAAAATTTTACATTTTAATTAGTGGGAATTGCCCCTACAATGAATTGCAAGAATACAAATAAATAAATTTGTACCAGCAAGTGTAATGCATAACATGTAAGCGGGAAATACTGAACCGTGAAATCGTATGTTATGAATAAAAATGCGAGTAATTCGCTTCCCAATTGACTTAGAAACCAAAAGGTACTGGGTATGGAAAGCAGAAAATAAATAAGCCTACATAATTTTGGGACACTAATCATCAGATATTTTTCTCTTACTTTGAAGTTTAGTAATTCGCTTCCCAATTGGCTTAGAAACCAAAAGGTACTAGGTGTGGAAAGCAGGATTTCTTGCCTCGAACAAGACACCATTCATAGAAGCCTATGTGAAGAGAGACTATCTAATGTGGCTGTAGAGGCCGCCTAGACGAGTCTAACTTCGGCTTGAAACGTTAGAGAAGATTTGGAAATATTGTTTAAAGAAGACTTCACTGTACACATTAAATATTTTTATATATAAGGGTTTATATGTTGTAAATGTGTTTGTTAAATTTGTATGATTAAGACTAGGCCTATGTCTAAAATAAAAAGCTATTCATAAAAATATATATGTTAATAAAAAAAACAAGTAAAAGATTGAAAGAAGAAAAGGAAATAAATCATGGAGCGGCTCAAAAAGGTTTGCGAAAACAAATATAAAGTATGTGTTTATACATAATTTGGGACACTAATCATCAGAGGCTAAATGTCTAATGAGCCTATCACGTTTCATAAATTTGAATTCAGCTTATAGGCCTAGGCTAAGTACTGCACATCAAGAACAAGGCAAACGTTACATTTTAATTAGTGGAAATTGATCCGTACAATGAACTGCAAGAATACAAATAAATAAATTTGTACCAGCAAGTGTAATGTACAACCTGAGAAGAAATTTGAACTTTGAAATCATACAATTAAATGTCATTTATAAAAATGAGTGGTCAATAAGACAGTTGCGCACAGTATAAATAAAAAAAAGTTAATCCTGGGTTACTTTGTACATGCCAGGGGCGGATTTAGGGGGGGGGAGTGCCGCCCCCCTTTTGGAAAGTAAAATATATCAATATTATTTCTATTGTCTGTAAAACGAAAATATTCAAAAATATTCAGCTAGAATTGATGTCTTAACACGCCCCTGAGGCCACTTCAGAACATCCAAAGTCCAAAATTTCCCGGGGAGCATGCCCCCGGACCTCCTAAGAACCTTGAATCTAGCGGCCCCCTTCCGCCCACCCCCTTTTTCAAAAGTCTGCATCCGCCCCTGCATGCGTCCGAGAATCAGACTGATATTATTATTTGAAGTGTAAAATACAGTTACATTTAATGTGATCAAGAATATGTTAGCTGCAGTAGTTGGTCAGTGTCACCAATTGTTAGTGCACTACACATCATAACTTTTATTTATCCAACAAAACCGGGCTAGTATCTCTATTTTCCAACCGCCTTAATATACAAGGCGATTGAAGATTAGATTGCGGCTACTGATCCTAAACTATACAAGCAAGATCAGCGACCAATTACAGCGATTCTTCATCGTGCTTGGTTTTATATTATTAACATAACCTGCTTTGCAAATTTCACACTTCTGCGACTACGCCTGAGGCGTAAAAGTCGCCGATTTGTGTAGCCTGAGACGTTAGTTACAATTTGCATATAATTCTAGATTTAAAAATAATGGAATTGTATACAATTTTAACATCGAAATAAGCATAAAGTGTTGTTATAACGATATTTTATTTCAATTTTAATATTAATGTATGATCATTTTATCTTTCACCTCATGAAATATTCTGTTCCTCGCACTCATAAACATTCATTATCTGTTTAATGATACCAAAAAGTAGCATCAGTAGGTATCATCTACAGACCCCCAAACAGCTCCATTCCTCCTTTTCTTAACAATCTGACAAAATGCATTGATCAAATTTCGCAAGAAAAGAAACATTCATATATCTGCGGTGACTTTAATCTCCATCTGATAAAACACACTGAACATAAACCAAATAGATTCTAAAACATAATGTTTACAGCTTTCTTCAGTCATCTCATTGATAAACCAACCAGAATTACCAATAAATCCTCAAAATGCATTGACAAAATATTTTCAAGCATCCCTGACCATCAAATAACTCCAGAAATCATATTCAACGACATATTTTGCAATATTTCAAATAATCTATTCTATTAATTAATACGACGTAAATTTATTGGATTGATTGAAATTTAAAAATGAAAAAGCAAAATAGGCAAAAGAAAACAAATTCCTTTAGCATGCCCCCCTTAATACTACTACTACTGATACTACTGATAACTGAAAATTGAATTGAAAAAAAATGATTATGGTAACTGATACTAATACCGATGCCGACGACGACGACAACGATAATCATCATCATCATCCAAACCAACCATTAAACCTCAACAACAAATCCACGCACTATTCCAAAAAATAAATAGCAAAACAATCGCATCGTTAGGAATTAACCTAATAAGCCATTTCACGGTTTCAACTGCGCATGTGCAGATTTAGGTCAAGTGATAAAACGGCACGCGGTAATCATATCCTTTCAGTAAGAGCCTTGCGTCGTTTCATTTCTTGACCTTGGTAACGCACATGCGCAATTGAAACCGTGGAAATGTGTATTAACACCATAGATTTATTATTACGGCTAGATGGTGAACTTCCACAGAATAGAAGCCCAAAGTTCAATTCCATGTAAGTGCCTACTATTTAGGAATCCAGCCAATCAAATCGTGTTATGTTCTAAGGCTGTTGGTACGTCGAAATTGCGCACGCGCAATCTTTTAAAGAAGCTCCAAATTCATCAATAAATGCAAGAAAATTTAATCCAAATCTATAGACATTGACAACATAAAATATGTCTGACAGATGTAAATAATTTTTATAACAAAAAAATGTTAAAAAATACAATAATTGTAAAACAGTTATGGTTAAAAAACTTAAATGTTTGTGACGGAGGCTGAAAAATCAAAATAGTAGGCACCTACCATAGAGTTGAATATTAGTATTTAACTCTATGGCACCTACATGGACTGCCATTTTTACAGTGTTAAGATCACCATCTAGCCGTAATAATAAATCTATGATTAACACAAACTAGAATGATGGCTACCAAAATATCTGTACAGATGAATCATACAATTATTTATTAACAAATTTACCTGTTCCTACAACAAACATTTACAAAAAAACCAAAGACTAAATTAAATAAACGAAAACTGAATAAACTCTGGATAACAAAACGAATAATAAAATCAAATAATACTAGAAACATTTGCCCGACGGGGGGGGGGCATGGTCCCCGACCGGGAGGGCATGGACCCCGACAGGGGCCAAGGTCCCCGACAGGGAAGGAAGTCCAGGTGGACGTGGTTACCCGTTTGGTTTTGATGAGCAAAAAAAAAACACGTTATTTTCCCCTTTTTGGCGCCCGTTTTGTGTGTATTTTCAATTTTTTGGGGTCACTTTACGATATTTTTATTTTTCTTTTCCCCGACAAAAGTGGTCAATCTTCCCCGACGGGGGGGAGGGGGTGCAGCCTTCCCCGACAGGGGTATTATTACCGAAAATAATACTAAAATCACAGATCCCTTAGTAATTGCTACACCCTTTAATAAATACTTCCCTGAAATCGAACCCAATCTTGCTTCAAAAATTAAATTTCCAAATTCTCGTAGTTTCTCTGATTTCGTAAAAACTGCAATAAAACTCAATATTTTTCTAAAAAATGGCAAAAGCGCTGGTACCGATGACATCGCCCCTAGAGTTATAAAAGATATATCACCTCTCATTTCTGAACCATTAGTCCGTATTTTCAATTTTTCTCTGTCCACGGGCGTTTTTCCAACAGCCTTAAAAACTTCCAAAGCAATCCCAATTTTCAAAAAAGACGACCCTCACTAGTATACCTATCCTCCAATCTTCCTGTTACCATGTTTTATTTCTAAAATTCTCGAACGCCTTATCTACGATAGACTTTTTTTCAAGCAGAAGACCCGGGTTCAAATCTCGGTTTGGGCGACTTCTTTTCACTCTCAGCAGATTTTCTCATTGTTTACTTTTTTATATATAAATATACAAGGTATATCTACTTGGCGGTTTACACAACTTCTGATTATACATTATTATAAAAAAGTATCTCGTTTGAGGTCCCGCCTAGCTGATTTATCTACAATGGCAGTTTACACCACTTCTGATTATAAATAAATAAATAAATGTATTTTTGTTCTACGGACGCACCTTCGTTGTGAAGTGTTCCACTGATGTAAAAGTTTGGCTTCCAAATAAATAAATAAATAGGATGCCTTCAGGTATACTTATACCAAATGGACGCTTTTTTTTTTTGCAAGTCTGGTACAATGATCTAGTATAGGGATTATATCTTAGTGACTCTCCATTCCTAAAGGAAACTTAATTTTGAAGTTAGTCTATTACGGTACTCGCCAACTGTGTGTGTGATGATTAGAAAAATCATCAAATAAAACAAACAGAATTTCTTTGTTTCATTCATGACGTCTCTTGTTCAGGTTCTGATTTAACATCGATTTCGAATCTTATCCGTTTGCTCAAAGATGACCCTTTCATCTTGTCTTCATAAACTTTGTCAAATAACTCATTTTCAGCCACCGTAAAATAGGTTTTCCATTCACCAACAACACCTACAAAAAAAAAGAAATATCTTTTACAAAAAGCATAGCACCAAACCTTTTTTTCTCATTTTAACGTTTAAATTACAAGTAGTTGACCCATAATTCCTCCGATTTATTTTAGTCTTGTCATTAACCTCATTTATCGATACTGCTAGTGTAGTAACACTTTATAAGCCACAAAATCTATTTTTAAAACTACATTGTCGAGCTAAGTTTGAAATTTCACCAGCCTAAAAAGGTATTGTACTGATGGAATTTTGTTGGGTCTAAAAAATCATTAGCAGATCCAGCCCTCGCAATCCAGGGGTGGATCCAGCGGCGCTAGAAAGAGGGGCCCAATGCTAAGTTGGACAAGTCCAGGTATGGTTTTAACAGAAAAATGATGACAATAGGCGTGGGTCCAGGGCCCGGCTAGGGCACTGGAATTTTTTTTCTCTACAGATGCTCTCTGGTGCAATTTTTGCGCCCCAAAATTGAGCACAAACTATTTTTTTGGTTTCAAAAAAGTGGGTGGGGGGGGGGGGGGGTTTCGTTGGGCCCCCTTGGATCCGCGCCTATGATCTCATGCGTACTATTTTGTGGTCCTATCCGTTGGGCCCCGGAGAATTACCAGTTAAAAGGCAGTGGTGTTAGGTAATCGTTTTTTTTAATTGGAGAGGAGCCGTAAGAGATTGAGATAATGTCGTATGTTTTTGTTGTACCATCAGAAGATGAAAAGCGGGCGCTGTTTTTTAATTCGTCGTTTATTTTTTTTTAAACCATGGACCGTAGTCTACTTGTATCTAAGGCTGAAACATGGTATGGGCCACTCGTACAACCTTTCCGATACACGCTGGGTATCTGAACATAGCCGAGAGAGGGACTGAGCGAGGTTCGACCTCCTTAAACCTCATGATCTGCAACCAGAACAACGCACGCTGCGTACTCCGCATATTCAGTGTGCTTCCAAAAGACCGTTAAGCGTCATCTGACGTCATAATAGACTGAAGCAGCGCATTCCTTTTCTAACGCATGCTCAATTATTTGGTGGGGGGAACTTTTCTAGCAGTCCGGATGGGCGTGGTTTGCCATTCTTTTTCTGACGAGGAAAAAAAAACTGTATTTAGGTGCCCTGTACCCTATTTTGACCGTATTTTAGCTTTTTCTTGTAAATTTTTGACCGGGCGCACTTAAAATAAGGGGGAGGGGCGCAAATACGTTTTGACGATAATAGGAGAGGCGCGCGCCCCTCTGCCCCCACCCTCTTGGTTCCGCGCCTGTTGTTCGTTTCTGCCTCCATGGTGATGTGAAAATTCATACACATAAATACGTCGTACGCTTTAAGCAAACCTTGGTGGAACTTACATTTTATTGTTCTTAGAGATAATTAAGAATCTGACCAGTATTCAATCCAGAACATTGACAAAATATAACAAACTAAACATATGATTTGATTAGAATTGTTATTAATTTCTTTGTTAAAAGATATTTAAAAAGCAATCAAGCATAATAAGGTGTTAAAATCTTGTTTTTAATGGTCCCTTTTCAATATAATATAAAAATCTTAACAAATACACAAACGTAAGAGGATTTGGTTAATATGCCTTAACCAAGAAGCTCTTATCCCAGTATAGTCATTATAGGAGTGACTGAGCAGTACATACCGACAAAATTCATGTTGCGGGACCAATGGATTAACGGATCCGATGGTGCGTTAAAAAGAACAGCGGCTGAGCCAGACACAACGCAATATAGCAACTACTAGCAGTTTAGCCGGCTGAGTCAACTATCGTAATTATCAGCATGCATAAAACAATAAAGTACAGTATATAATTCAAATAATTTTATTAACAGAAAAACCTGTACCTTTTCGCATGATTGTAAATTTACCAATTTCAGAAACAGTGAACACTTTCTTGGTCGCGTCCTTTGCAATTTTTTCCATAAAGTAATTGTCTTTCAGATTCCCCGTATTAACCGCCGTTTTCATGTGGTTAAAAGTTGTATTCTGGACAACTCGTTCCACTTGCTCTTCCGATAGGCATCTAGAAATGAATTCACTAAGTCGAATGACGCACCCCTTATGATCCTAAAACAAAATTGTTAAAATGACTTTTATGAATGAAGTATAAAAGTATTAAGCAAAAAGGAAATGTTGATGTGGTCACATGCGCCATTTAAACCGGATCGATCAATTAAAAGACTTATCAAGGATTAGATCTTCCAAGTAAATCCAAAATCGTGTTTGCCATGGCGTCCTGGCGTATTAGCTAACACATCGGTAAAACGATTCCCTAGTCGTTTTGATCAATGAAGTTAATACTCAACGTTCTTTAACATGAATGAGCCATGTCTGTTACACAAGGATCCAACGACATAACGTCTCGTACGAAAGGCGGTGCGCTATTTATTTATTTATTTATTTATTAACTATTTTAACCTACAGTCAAAAAACAAAGAGAAACATCGAAATTATTTGTTTTTGCAGTGCTACCGGTATTTATGCGCTGCTTTTATAGATATTACTTTACCTATCAGAAAAATTTTTATTTTCAAAACGCAGTGGCGGATTTAAGAGGGGTGGGACTCCTCTTAAGTTAAGCAGAAAAATTGGGGGATTATAATGGAAATTGACTAATACAAAAGAGGCAAAAATGTCTTGCTTGTCAAAACCAAAGTCGGGATCTAAGCAACCCCCCCCCCACCACCCATAAAATCACAATTCCAGATCCGTCCCTGAAATGAGTGCGTTATATAATTTGCAATGTTAAATACACAAAATATTTGTGTTTGAAAGCAATAACCAACATTAAAATATGCGGTCCATTTTGTTTAATTAGTTGTTGTAAATCTACAATATGGCTTTTTGTCGATATGGGCTTTTTTTGGTCCGCGTGAAGCGGGCCTTAGAACATCACTCATGTTCTTGTTGTTGTTGGTCGTGTTGTTGCGACCATAACTTTAAAAGTATCCATCGTTGCCAGTTTTGAATGGACGTGCATACAATGATGTACACATAAATTAGACAACATTTTTAACAAACGGTGATTTCCCTCATTTAAGTTACCTCCCAGGGTGTCCCCTAGACCCATAAAACCAATAACGTGTTTCACCGGAGAACTGTAAAAAATATTAAGAACTCTAAAACAGAACTGAAGGTATCACATGTTTTAGTGGTTGGGTCGGTTAAGACATAGTTCAACACGACCGTTCTAATGAGGCGGAGATCTTGAATTCGATATAATACAGTTGACATAATACGGGTGGCATAAATACAGTTTTATTTTAATTTTAAGATCTGTCCGTTCATTACCAATTTTAGTGTGTACAAACTAACATTCTGAAAATTCAAAATGGTTTTTAGTTAATTTTTTCATCCAGAATCCGAATGCATACTATAATATATACTATAATGCATACTCCAAGCAATGAGATACACGCCATCGAGACAGGATTCAATATTTCAACATAAATTATGTTATCATGAGAAATGTTGATGACATTATTAATCCTAATCATGTTATCATCATTCCTGATGATGACATAATTTATGTCGAAATATTAAATCCTGTCACGATGGCGTGTATCTCATTGTTTGGAGTATGCAATATACTTTCTTACTTTTTCATCCAGATTGTCAAAACTACAAACATTTTAATGTGGCGTATTGCACTAGGAATAATCAAAGAATATTGGTACACCCAAAATCGCAGTGGAAGGACGGACCTTATGAACAGTCGAACTTGTTTCGAATAATACTTACCATTTTCATTTCTTCGTAGGTTAAGAACAAGAAATTTTTGGTGTTCCTGTATTTATAATACGACAGGTTGAAATCAAACCAACTCCCACAAAGCACTTCAATAAAATATAAAAAAGTTTAATTGATTAAACAATTTAAAACCAAAATTAAGTTACTATGATTACTGGATAAAAAGTTACAGACCCTCTATTAAAATGGGGTCAAAGGTCAAAAGTGCTATTTACGGACATTTTAGAGAAAAAGTTTGCATTAGACCAAATAGAAACTTGCATGTTTTGAACAATTTGACACAAAAACGAAGTCTCTGTGACCATTATTTGCCAAGATATATAAAATATACATAATAATTGGAC
>JAOTQE010000427.1:0-11459 GCA_025631205.1 Nesometra sesokonis
GGCGGCGCGTAATTAGGTTTTGACGATGATAATAGGGGGCACTATTTAGGCCCGAACAAAAATTGATGTTATTTAAGTTGGCCGACCCAAACACCTGAAAAAACATGCTTGGTATTTTTTTTTCTATTTTTGCCTAAATAAACAAAGTTATCCCGAAAATTGTCAGAAATACACGAAGTTATCCAAAAATTCCGCCTATGTTCTTAATTCTCTACTGTATATATTCCCGCAATGAAAAAGAAATTCATATGGAATACTGTATGTATTTGAAGCACATTTAACATGGCAATCAAATGGTATGCAATCATATCGGTTGGGCATTTAAATTGGTGGCTTACAAATTCTATTTGAAATAAGTTGTGCTGTATGGAATGCCGACGCTGCGTGTATCATGGTGATAATTGTTAACAGCTATAGTTATTAACACTAGAATTGATCTATATGGCCACCAGGTTGGAAATTCATGGCATAAGCGATGTATGTCAAAATGCGCAGCCATTCAAAACAGACAAATTAAAGAATGTAGTTAAATATGTTGGAAAAAACGGCTTCGAACTGATCGATGGTTCCGTAAAAGTGTCCATTACCTGGTTATATTTCCCCTGTCCATATATTCACCCAATGAAATAAGAAATGTTTAAATAGGCCTATTGCAAGTACACTGAAGTACATTGAAAACAAAATGGGAAAAAGAACAACCAACATGGACAACAATATAACGAAAAAGTAAAAAAAAAAATAAAAATTACCTGATCTCAAGGTTAACGGCTTTAAAAGCATTACAGTATCCACTGTTTCAATCTGCTCTACCTTTTAATGTGATTCTCCACTGTGTAAATTCACCCAAAGAAATAAGAAAATCCTCATCACCACATCACCACCCCACCACCCTCCACCCAAAAAAAAAAATATTCCAAGGTAGGGCTCAAACTCAGGCCTGCTGGCTTGAATACCACAACACAAACCATTCTATCAGAGCGCAGTGATGTGCTGTACCAAGGATTTTGTCATGGAAGTGCGTTTTCGACCGATATGTATATATGTATATATATATATATATGTATTTATTTTTATTTTTTGATTTCTGACCTTATGCCTGATTTTCTATTACTTAATTATTTCTTCACTGTATATATACATAAAAAAAAGTAATAAGGTAAAAATTTAAATTCATGAAAGAATGTGAGAATACCATGCCAAAAACGTGAAATTGACCTATGCAAAAATTACTTTTACATTAAACTGGAAGACCAGTGGGGGTGGAAAGCTGCATTTGATGGGTGGACTAGTGAGCGGGTGGTAGCCTCCATTTAACAGGTGGACCAGTGAGCAGGAGATAGCCACCAATTAACAGGCAGACCAGTGAGCGGGAGGTTGCCTACATTTAACGGGCGGAGCAGTGAGCGGGTAGTAGCCTCCATTTAACGGGCAGACCAGCTGATCAGTAAGCAGTCACTCTTGTTCTAAGGATAGAAAGCTTAACTACAAACTATCAAGAGGCTGTCCCAAATATTTGATTTACTGTAGGCAGTTGCTTAGGACCAACAGTGGTCCAAATGAAGTTACTATCAGTTCTTGGAGGTATAATGGGATATGGAGAGTGTTTCTGTTTGTAGTATTCAGATGGACAATGGCAGACGAATTCCATATACTCCAACGACCTTGGAATTTCTTCCTCTGGACCTGTGAAGACAAATATAACACTTAGTTTTAATAGACATTATATTAATATGTAATATTATAAGGCCTAAAAACCTTTATGTTGGCCAACTGAACAAACCAAACCATGACCTACACAAAAGTTAAAGAATCAGGGTCAACATGCTTCAACATATACTACATAATACTACAACGTATTTCATGATATTTTTAGTTAAATACATAAAATTAACCAGAAAATTATAAAAATACATAAAGTTATCCACAATTTTAAGTGATCTAAAAGTTTGAATTACAGAAAAAAGATTTCACAAACAATCAACCTGAGTTTTAAAAAATGTTTTTTTTTTGGGCAGCATAAAGATTTAGTTTTAGACTTGAATTTAAAATTATTTATACGTCTTTATGCCTTGTATTTCACAGCCTTTTCAACACAAATGGGCTCTTAAATTTATATGCACCGCATTCCATATTTTATTAAATATTGTTTATCATTTTTGAGATTGGTTATGTGTAATATGATTTTCAGCCATTACAGTAAAAGGACAATTTTGTACAGAAATTTGAATCTGTTGTACAAAAAAAATTTAAAAACTAAATTTTCTGGGTTGTCTGCTTATGGGAGGTAAATTAACATAAAAAAATGTAATATTTTATGAAAAAAAGTGGACGTTTACGCTTATAAGAGGTACCAAATGCATTGATTTGATAGAAAGAACAAACGGGTCTTGGAATTTGTGCCTTTTTTGCAAGCAACATGTATACGCACATAGCTCGCTGTTGGTTACGAGACTTCTCACATATGCAAACCAAATACAGATTCATCTGCTTTATTTTTTAGGATCCACCCAAAAATAAAATTGTTATTATTTTGCATTTTTGTAATGTTTTGAAGAAATCAATTTGACAGATCAGTAAAATATTTATAAATTTAAATAAAACAGTCAAATTTAGAATGTATTAATTTTTTTGACTTTGGTAGGAATGGGGGAATTTATTCAAGTGAACAAAAAGCGAACGATTGTACTGAAATCATTCGCCAGACCATTTGCTTTTTTCTCTTCAGGTTTTCACTGCAGAAAATTTGATAGTTCGAACTGTTTTAAATTTTTGCGAAGCGAAAAAATGCGTGCAAATCAGAGTAATAGAATAAATGTGACACGCCCATGCCCATTGAAAAGAATCAGTGAACTTACAGTCAGTATAGAAGTGCACTCAAATGTATTAACACAACATTATATAGTATAATTATATAAAACATTATATAAAATTGCATTGTAATCTGTTTTGTCTTTCGAATTATTAAATGTTTGTATTAACCTTTTAAAACGATATAAATTTTAAAAATTTGAGTACAATTTCGCGAAAATGTTTTTGACGTGATATTGATTTGCACGAATAAATTCGCAGCCGTACAATCGTTTGCTTTTTGTTCAAGTGAACAAATTCGTTTAATGGAAAACAACATTAAGAGGGGCTTCTTTCTGTGATGGACTATTTTTAAATTAAGTCCCCTGGGTTTATTTTCGAGTTTTAAATACCTAATATGTATGTCGATGGATCAAACTTCAGCTTGTCTGTAGCCTGTGTAGGCAGCAACCAGGTTATAACAGCACTCTTCTTACAATACTGATCCTGCAGTAATCCTCGAATCTGTGCATAGTAGATGCCTCCATCAGCATCCACGATTGATACAATGTCACCTACTTGTATGTATATACCCTGCATAAAAAAACATTCATTCATTAATCAAAAGATACAAGCAGTTGACGCAGCATAACGGGAATCGATAGGACAGTGCTCTATTCTCAATAGAGAATGAAAACATAAAAACTGCTTAAGCATTATGGAGGCCCATCCCTATATTTCACTCTCCACTAAAACACATTATTTAGCAAACTGAAAGCTTCATTGTTGTTTTAAAAAGCTTATAAAATGTTAAAATGATGTAAAAAAATTTCGAAAATTCCACTTCTTAAATTTAAATTATCTACAGTTTTATAGTTATTTAAGAATAACACATATCTTGTCGACATTTACAGTACTGTACTGTAGATGGGAAATTCTCAACTTTGCCGTTGTGTTGTCCAATTTAAAATTTAAAGTTTGGTATACTGGGATGTAACTAGACAAACTTAAGGGTGAAATAATTAAAAACAGTTATTTTGATGGTTCTCTGCTGGCTACAGTATGAAAGGTGGCAGACTGAAATTGTACAGTAGGCTAAATGAAATTCTTTAAAATTAGTTTTAGGGGAGGGTGGATAATGATGAGAGTGACTGACATCCCTCTTGAAACATTTTATGCATATTTTTTCAATTAATTTTGTTTTAATTCTTTTTCAAATTAAAACCTCCACTAGAGAACTGTTCTTGCAAACATAAGTCAAAGATCACCTTTCAATGTAACAAACTATGGAAGTGTAATTTTTGTTAAAAATCAGTTTTGATAAAAAGAGTTTTCACCCCTTCTTAGAATCTACAACTGTATTCCATAATCAAAATCAAGCTTCATTTTATTTGAATTCAATCCAATAATATTGAAAATGCATTTTAATGAGTATTTTGGTGTTGTTTTCAAACACCAACATTCAATCATGCCATCAGATAACATACAAAATCTAAGAGTTTAATTTTCCACCAGTTTCATTACCTCATGAAAAATTCCATTTGAAGTAACTATTGTAGATACAGAAGCTGGTGACTTGAATGTCTGAAAAGAAACAGATAAATAATGACTACAGTATTTGGAATATAGCATATTCTAATAAAGCACAGTATGCTAAAGCCTCAACGTTTTTAAATTAAATAGAAGGATATAAAGAAAAATAAGGTTGGATAAGGTGGATTTGTCGAAGCCAGAACCTAATACACCCTAATACAAAACAAAATAATCTCACCATAGCAGAGTATTTTTTCAGGTGGAATTGCTTTAAGAATAATAATATACATTTGAAAAGCGAGAGTTATTTGAAAAAAATTGTGGAAAATCTTAGATGATTTTGGATAGTATACCACTGAATTATACCCTATTCAGACTACCATTGCAAATATCGCATCGCGATCGGTTGTGATGTAATCGAGCCAATCAGTGCCTGTGGAATTTGTTGTGATCGGATTCTGTGGTAATCGAGGGTAATAAAGATTTAACAACCGATCGCAACCAGTAACATTTGTGATATCGATTACAACTGATTAATATTGGTGAGCATTCACACACGATTTTACTTTGCGATTGGTTGTCACAATTGCTACAACCGATGGCAATGCGATGCTAGTCGGAATGGGGTATTAGTCTCCATTGTAAATGTGTCAACTATGGCATGAAATGCCTATCGATTAGCAAGTAATCCAACAGTCATCTAGATTTGTGAACAATTTTTTTAAAGTAAGCTTTGAAATCTTTTTTTATTAAGAAATTTCACACAGGTAAATACTCTCCAGTGGTGAAATTTGGGGCTCTAGTGGTCTGCAGCAATTGCTGGTGGTGTCTCTTCTGACATTCTTTATGCCAATGTGTTTCACAGGGAAACTAAAAAACAGCCTAAAAAAAAAACAATTAAGGTTGGTAGTCCTCTCAGTATGCCTTAGGCAATTGTAAATACAAAGATATTTTTTGTTGCTTGTTTAAGTTATCAACCGTGTTAGGTCCATGCAAAGCGGACCTTAGAACCTCACTCATTTTTGCTTGGGTTGCTTGTGCGACAACAATTTTAAGTGTTCAGCGTTGCCAGTTTTGAATGGATGTGCATGAAATTTTGTACACATAAAGCCTGTTTTCCTGTCGATCGTTATTCCCAAAAACGGCGATTTGAATCGGCGTTTTTGATCGTTAATTTTGAAAAATGATCGACAGGTAAAGGAGTCACTTTCGACGTTAAAAAAAGTTTGACGATTTGGATCGTCAAAGTTAAACCGAGCTCAACTTTGACGATTTGGATCGTTAAATTTGGGTGCTCACGAGGCAACATTTCCCGCGGCAAAAATTTACATGTTTTGGGCCTAAAAATAAATCACACATTTTGTCTACTTATTAAATTTTCGGGAGTTGTAACTTGCTTCAGAACATAAAATATACAATTATCTAACTAATATATAAAAATTGCAATTGAAATGTTCATTGAATTTGCTTTATTGTGATTTCAATTCATCGTGAAGATTTCCGAAAAATAGCGTAAATATAGCGGTCCGGCGTGATTTGAATTTTATCATTATTTTTTTTAACTTTTTTATAACGATTCAAAATGCTGTTTCAAATTGCCGATTCTGGAATAACGATCGACAGGAAAACAGGCTTAAACTAGATCCCATTTGCAACAATTGTTCATCGCCCTTTTTAAAGTTATATCCAAAAGTGTCCCCTAGACCCACAACACAAAAAGCGCATTTCATCAAGTAGCGTAAAATAAAGCTATTTTCATCAAGAGCATGAGTGGCTGGGTCGGTTATGACATCATTAAACATGACCGTTCTATAAAAGCGAAGGTCGATTTTATCCCACCACAGTAGGGTCTTGCTATTTGTTGTTTTGTTCGAATGAACATTTTATTTTAAAAACTGTTTCTTAATTTGATCTTCCAAACATTTTTAATATAGTAATTAATGGAAGGCGGCTTTTACACCGAAAAATTGCAGCGAAAGTGCGGACCTGGTGAGCGGTCGCTCGTTTGATTGGGTTGTTTCTCTGGAACAAATGCAAAGAAACAAGCAGCATACTTTACCGACCATTGAAGCCAGTTAAAGGTTTAAGGTCTGAAAAATAACACCACTAATCCAATTAAATATATTGAGATATCATAACGTTAGTTTATGGACCGTTCTGTGTGTGGCCTACAAAAACAGTTTGTGGCAGTGAGAGATGTCTATGTTGGCTTGGCCTACACAGTAGCCTAGGCCTAGGAGTTGAAATCGAACAGCACTACTGGCGTTCCATAGTTTAATAGGGGTTTCATTGGTGGCGGCCGATTACGTCGGCGGCCGAAAACAATCTAGAGGCCTAGGGCCTAGGTAGGGGCCTAAACCCTAGAAATTGAGTGAGTGGATGATGGCATACATTTCTCTTAAAAATTATGCGCCGACTTTTTCCTTTCGTCGCTGTGTGATTTGACTGCTTATGTCGAAATTTTCGATTGCTTTTTGACTTTCTTCCGTTCTGTGATTTACCGCCGTTACTAATTTGTTTGTTGAGTGACGTCCGAGCCTTCTCCGCATCGGCCTGTTGTTGTGTAAGGAAACAAGAATTGCACAGTACTTGGCGACTGTCATTCCTTCTCCACATGGAAGAGTCCGTTGTTTTGCAAATTATACAGCATGGCTTCGTTCCAAACGGCATGTTGAATAAATTCGGAAAAGAATTATCCACAAATTAATGCTCAATATATAATAAAGAGTGAAAACACAAGCCACTTAAAAACAAAATACTCCATACAGGTTTTCTTGCGCCTTATTTGCGCCACCAACGGACCACTGTTGTACGTGTGATTGTTTACGTTTATAATCATTTATTTCCTCAAAAGGTCATCGGACAAAGATGACCTTTAGTAATTAAAATTTGCCAGAAATATCTATGAGTTCTCTACTATTAACTACAGCTTGTAAAGTACAATATTTACAATAATACTTACTAAAAATAAATTATGTATAGTAATTAGTTCTCATTGGATTAAAATGAAACAAAATCAAAAGTTTTCCTAACATTTATAAGATAAAGTGTCAAATTAAAATTAATGAACCTTTTTAATTTTCTGGAAAGGGAACGTATGTGGCAATTTACACTCGACGATAACAAAGTTTTCTGATTCTAAAATTATCATACAGAGCTAAAATTCAAGAGAAAATGGGTTGTGGAGATTTCCACTGTAGCAGAAATGCACTCATCGCACTGAACACATTGTATATTGTAAGTGTACACTGTAATAAATAGAAAAGTTCGCCTTTTAATGTAAATTTTATTAGAGTTATGTTTATCGTCCTTTTCGTTCCTGGCCTGGCCGACGACGAGAGCGACGACGGCGGTCGACGTATTCCGACGGCCTCTCGCGTTTTAGTGTTGGGAGGACAGTGTGGCCCACTCTCTGTTAGTTTTTGAGGCCTAGTCTGGGCCTTGGGTTTGCAGGTTATTGCCTAGGCCTAGACACCAATTCATACACTGTCCGTTTTTTTGTGGATATTTAATTTCTGTTTGAGCAGAGATTGTTTATTTTGATTGTTTATTTTATTTTTTTTATTTTTTGCTCATTTTAAAGTTTCAAATGGTCGTTTTCTTTTTCCATTTTCACTTGAAATGCTTTGGATTAAAATAACATGAATATATCTCGAGTTGTTTCTTCACGCGATGTACACAAAAACTAGGGGATTGATGTTTGCTGTAGGCTGGTGTGCTCTGTTTTGTTCATGTGTGTCATTTTGCAAGGGTCTAAAAAAATGATGGGCAAAACATCGGGCTCACCTCAAGATCATTACAAAATCAGTGGGTCGGTTATTTAAAAAAAACTGCCGCCCTCATCAGTTTTTATGTTTTGGTAGGGCGATAAACTAATTTTATGGGCCAAACCTAAGACAAACTATTTAAAATGTCTACATATAAAATCTTTTAATGTGAGGTAAAATATCAACATTATTTTGAATTATTGAAATTGAAAGAAGAAATTTACCTTAAATTTACCTTGAACCATCGAAACTCTGAGCGTAAGCTCATTTGTCCCTCTGATAGCAAACGCTTCTTCTTGTGACTTATAAGGGCAAAATTTTAAGTAGTGGCCAGACCAGACTTTCTATAAAACTGCCTTGAATGAGTTAACTGACTTCTTGTAAACCATCTCCTCAGATAATGAGTTCCAGTCATCAATAGCACAAACAGCAAATTCATTTTTTTTTGTATTTAATTTATATTTTGGTTTATATAATTTTAAATGATGTCCTCTAGTTGTTGTATATTCTGATCGTTTAAATAATATATTTGGGTCTATTGATTCAACACCATGAAATATTTTAAATGTGTGGATTAAATCTGCACGTTTTTTTCTGAATGTCAAAGTTGGTAGATTTAAAGCCTTGGGTCTCTCAACATATTCTTTTTCTTTAAGATCATTAATTAAATGATTAGAACATTGTTGCACTTTCTCCAACAAATTGGAATCTTAAATTTAGAATTCCAGGCACAGCTTCCATACTCCAAGACAGGTCTTATCATAGATTTATTTGGTACTGTAAACTTCTGTATTGTTAAAATGGAGTAGAGAAGTTTATACAGCAATTATAGTCTTACTTGGATGGAACTAAAGGATTTGGTTTTATAAGAACAAATTATTGAAATCTGTTGTGATTTTTTTTTTAAACTATTGTTTGAATCATTGGGGCAAGTGACCGCAGGGATTATGCTTGGTAGAGGTGGGTGGGGCCACTCACCCAAAAAATTCTTCACCCACCCTAAAGCTTATTTTAAGGCCTTCCACCCAGTCTAATTTCAAAATACTACCCACCCTAAGCCTCTGAAGAAGGTAAAAATAGTGTTTTTTAATTATTTTACCATCTACATTTACATTGTTGCTACCCACCCTTAGATCCTTCTAGTTATATCACTTGACCTCTAGGAGAAATTTAATTACTGCTAAATACTACCACAAACACTACTGAATTATATCACAAATTGAACTTTTTGTTTGTTGTTTCCAAGTCTCATATGAATTTTGGTGGAATGTTTCAGACAGGGGTGTTATTTTGAAAATCATTATGAGGTGGAAATAATTATACTGTAGGTGAAGGGATTTACTCACAAAGGAGGGGACCGAGGAGGCATGTTCCCTTTACCTTAAAAAAATCGATAAGGATTCCATTTTAGTCATTGTACAGTATATTTTCTTATATTCTTGAAAGTACCCTTAGGGATTACTTTCAACTAACAAACGACTTTAGATTCCAGGTCATTGTTGAATTTCAAACTTTTGACAGCACCTACAGGGTTGACTGGCAACTATAATGACAATAAATACATGTTAAATATTGAAGTTTATATAGTATGTTAAACTTTGATGGGTGTAAAACTTGCTTAACTATAGAAAGTATTAGTCCTGTATATTCTACAGATCCCATAAGATTAATTTTAGCCAGCGCAGACATCATTATTACTGGATTTTCCACCGCTTGCCGGCTTATAATGACATCACTGTTGAGATATCTTTTTTCTTAGATTAAAATTGATTTGTTTTTGTTCTCTTTCTCTTAATCAACAAAATGTAGTATACACCCTTTTATTTATGTAATTATCTAATTACATTGTAGCAACAAAAACTATGACTTGTACTACTGTACTTGCTCAAATTTGATTGTTTCTTACTCTTGTCATTATATACTATACTATTTCATTTTTTAACCACATTCTACAAAATGTCAAAAACTACTTTATAAAAAGGCATCACCCATGAGTTTTAAACTCATTGCCTCCTTAATATCCCTACAGCTAAGCTTAACCAGGGTAACAGGGTTCAAATTTCCTGACAGCACCGACAGCAATTGCCGTGGAAGGAACCCTTTACTGCTGTAGTAGACCATCAGTCCATAGAAAAATTTTACTGTATGAAATCACACTTTATTAAATAAACCATAAAACCACTGGTAAGTTTTTGCTGTGCAAACATAAGAAAATTTTAACCCTGAGGCAAACCTCTTGGACTTGTGCATATGTACAGTATACTAGTCCTACAAAATCTAAATACCATTCCTAAGAAGAAAAAAAGTTAATTTTCCTATTTTTTTTTAATTTGGCAATACATAAGGTTTTGTTTATTATTTATGTTTAGTAAAAAAAACTTGCAACAGATAAGTTATAGTTCTTCATTTATATTTTGTAACTATTTGTTTTGAAAATGACCCCGATACACCCACCCTTTAATATTAATTGCCCACTCTGGGATTTTTCAATTTTATCCTTGCCAGCCCATGATTGTACTGTAGCTACAAACCCTAAAATTCTGGGTGCATTAGTTCTCACATAATCCCCTGTAAATAATTGTTTCCTCATGCATTCATTATCCTTTTACCCTGTAAATCAACTAGTTTTGTTGCTGTTGGATTATTGATTACCGGTATTGGGGGTTTATTAGTTATCCTCTACTTAGCTATTAAGTGCATTTAATGTATTAAAAACAATTTTGCAAAATTGCATTAAGTAATTTGTAAAATATTTTTTTATTATTATTTAATTTAATTAACTATTTTATTTTAACCTTAGTGTCAAGCTTTACATATATTTTAAAGATAATGTCCATATTTGGTCATGGTGTGATGTCATCATAATCATAGGCGTAATTTTTGTCAAAGAAAATTTGATAGACTGGATTGAGCTTAGCCTGTTTTACCATGTTTGTATTAACGGAGTGACTGTTCGCACGTTGACGTGCGAATAAGAGCTAATTCGCACGGTAGACAATAACCAATTATTGGGCCAATAAATTACGTCATAAGGCAAGTACTGGTGTAGTCTTTTGTTCTAGCAATAAGCAAAGAAGGTTCTTTGCAATATAAAATAACTAAATTGCAAGACAGATATTGTGGCGCAACACTAATATAAAGTGCTTATTGAACCGAGGTAACCAGGTTCAAAGCCAGTCGCTTTCATACATTTTTTTTAATCAAATTAAAATACAGTATGTAATTTTATGTTAAAGTTCATTTCATTTTAATTTTGTTTGACATTATTTTATTAGTTATATTTATAATTTTTTATATTATATATTTTGATGGCCCGTTTTATTATTAATTGGGTCCTATAAAAATATATTACTTTATTATCCTTGCTTGGCT
>JAOTQE010000438.1:0-11458 GCA_025631205.1 Nesometra sesokonis
TGGCGTTATTAGGAGGGGACACCTGCCGCCCCCCCCCCCCCCCCCCAAAAAAAATATATATAAAACACTCACATGACAAGCGCCGATCTTGAGCACGCTGCCTCTCCACTAAAGTCCAAAGACTTAATACTGTTTTAAAAGTATAGTAGGCCTATGATCACCAATTTAATTACAAGCTGGCTTAAAAGTCAAGTTTGTTAAGAATTACTATGCACTCAACGAATGGGATTACCGGTGCTTGATTGAATGAGCCTACCAAAACAGAACACTTCGGTTTTAACGTGCGTGTCAAGTTATCAATAAAGTATATATTATGGTGTATAGGGTATGTTACCGTTAATGATTTAGGTAAGAGTAAAATTGCTATGGATAAATCTAGTTGTGACCGAACATATAATTTCACGACATTTGTACATTGAGGTAATGCCGAAAAAAACACGTTTCAATGTGAGTCCCAAATCAAAAGTGGTTCTACTACTCAATTAAACAGTGTTAAAGAATATGCAAATTGGGAATTTGGAAAGGGTTGTGCTTGAAACCAAAATCACATTACAAAAATGCACATAGATGAGAGGATTAGTCAAATTTACATTAGAACAGGTAATTGCTAATGTGATACAGTTTTCAAACACAACCGTTTAAAAATCTGTATTTATCCTATTCTTCAGCATTGTGTAATATGAGTAGTATAATTTACTTTTTTTTAAGAATAACTTTGGAGTGTTTGCCTTCATTATCTCATTGTCCAAATGTTGCACAATTTTGTCGGTTAGGCCACAACATTTGCTTCCTACCGTAGATGATGTATCCATAGAAATTTTAATCATGGAGTTCCCCTTTATTACCTTTAATAGTAGTTAAATATGAATAAAAATTTTAATTTGTATATTTCATGTCACATCCAACAGTTAGTCATTCCTTCTAAACGAATTCTCGTTTTACTCGGAGTGACGTTGTTAGGGTAGGTCGTGGCAAGAATATTGAATGCGGGCGCCGTTTTAAATCAGCCCTTAATTCTTAGGACAAAGCAATTCAGTGTACAGTTGAACTTCCCTGTGCGGACACCTCCCGTAAGCGGACACCTCCCATAACCAATCTTTAAGAAATGATAAACAATATGCAATACATTATTGAATGCGGTGTCTAGCAATTAAAAGGCCATTTCTGTTGAGAATGCTGTGAAATGTGAGACATACGGACGTATACATAAGTTTACAACTTTGGCCCTCTATAAGTCGGAATTCTCGTAAGCGGATACCTCCCGTAAGCGGACACTTTTCCCAGACCCGAGGGTGTCCGCTTACGGGAGGTTCAACTGTATTGAGTCTACGTTTTTGAAATATTTAAGGATACCAGTCAAGATTAAGACAATTTAGGTAAACAATGTACATAATTATAACACTCGAGGCTCCTTTTTAAAAATTTTCATACACCAAAATCCATCCAAAGTACTATCTTCTTAAACTTATTCAGGAATTGTTGCTTGGAATCTGTTACCTGATAACATAAACTTTACGAAATACAAAAAACGAACGTCAAAAATTCGTGTAACTTTTGAATAGAATATCTGTCACAGTTGGTCAGATGATCGTCAACGATTCGTAGGCTGAAAAATTGCAAAACCTCCCTATTACTCTCTTAATGTAAAGAGTGAAACTTCACTCTTTTGGAGTGAATTGTAAAGAGTAAGATTGACCTGAGGGACCACTCTTAAAAGAGTGAATTATCATCACTCCAAATCCACTCTTTTGGAGTAAATTTTCTGCAAAAGAGAGGGTGATTTCACTCCGATGGTGTAAATTTTTACTCGATTGGAGTGAATTTCACTCTTTTTGGAGTGGTCCCTCATGTCACTCAACAAGGAGTGGATTTTCACTCGCTTACATTAAGAGAGTACAATACACTTACTAGTATTCAGTGACAGATGCAGGGGATATAACCCCTCCACCAAAACCCCTAGCGCCAATCTCACTATCCCTGCACGAGTTCATTGACCTTTAGAGAATCGTTCAGAGTTGTGTGATAGAATTATAAAAGTGACGTCACCAGATGACCAAGTTCATTTTACATTTAGTACGCTCCTCAAATTTTAAGCACGCCGTGATGCTATAATTAGGGTCTATGCTAATTAGTTACATCACAAGAGGAATTCAAATATTGATATTTGCGGTCCGACGTTAACGTAGTTGTGAAGTACATGCTGCATTGTTACCGAGGAATTTCCTAAGTTAGTAAAGACATAGTGCATTAGCCGTGCTTCAATATTCTCCACTAGAACGCTCCCTAATTCATGCTCTTCTGATTTCGGCTCATTATAATGAGTTTGCATGGAGTGTGGAATTATTAAAATTGTAAGATTAACGTATGGATTTTTTTAGAAAAATGTTCCAAAATAGAAGCTATGCATACGATAGAGTTCAATTAGAGGAGATTAGTTCGGAAGAAGAGTTTAGATCTGCGTCTCCTGTTGTGCGGAGTCCTCCTCATCCATTTCCCGAAAGAAGGAAGCCAGGCGTCAGGACATATCAACCAAAGACGCGATGCTGCTTTCAGAACCCGCTTTGTCTAAAATGCGTTTATCTGTTAGTGGTTGGCTTAGTGATGGTAGCTGGAATGCTGGTGATTTTAAATATAATTAATCCAAACTCATCGTCAGGAAAGAACTCGACATTAATGGATCACAAGCCTTTACCATCAACACCTACAACCAGTCAGCTATCAACCTCTTCTCCACACGTTTGTTCAAATTTAGTAGTTCATCGGGTATGGGTGCACAATTTTCCTAAGCTTCTTACAGAGACTGCTGTTCGTCTTGTTGATGTAAACCAGGATGGTATCTTAGACGCTATACTAGGATTTGCAACAGGTGAGAATAATCATAATCACCAATCACCTCTAATATTGCTCAAATTCCAATAAAATACAGCCATACCAATAGAATATAATCAATAGCTCAGCATTGGAAACGTTTCACCAGTTTTTTAGTTTTTATCCTTTTCTTTCCGAACTCGGCGAACAATGTCAAATCAGTCTGCTGCGTAGGTGGCGAGTTGTTGAATGTATACGTGTTATATTTTCTATTTTTCCGAAGAACTACTCAACTAATCCCACTAAGTTTTTATCCGATTCATGTTAATTAAATTCCCTCAAAAAATCTGTTTGGCCAGCACGAACAAAGACATAGTTCACAAGTGAGAGAGTAATAACCGAGCTTGAAACAAACAGCTAAATTTCCTATCTATCGGCCTGAGGTGAAAAGAAAAACGTTTCCACATGCAAAATAAATATAATTCAAATGACAACGCCGTAGGTAGTGAATGAACTTAAAATAAAAATATAAATGTTTTCTTACAGGGGCTAGCGGGCCCTTTGCTGATCCATATCTTTTATGTAAAATATACTTTGGCGGGCAAGTGCCTTGTTTTGGCGGGGTACTTGCGCTACACGGTGCTACCGGAAACGAGATTTGGAGACATTGGTCAGAGCAAGAGGTCTTTGCTCTGAATTGTAACGCAGATATTAATGGTGATGGAGTATCTGATTGCATTTGTTCAGGTAGAATGGGGGTAAGTAAGATCGAACGCCTCTCTAAAGTTCAGTCCAGACTGTCAACATTTCTTTGACAAAACAACTGTGACATGCCTATATATGTCTATCATGATGTCACACCATGCCCGTATATAAATATAATTACCATGGACATTTTTGTTTGCTAAATAAATGTGATAGTCTGGATTGATCCTAAATCCGAGCACTCCGTCGTACGACGGTCGCATGACTAAACCGTTGCTCCCTGTGTGATGACAGTCTTTTATTCGTCGGCCGACGGTTTTTTTTTATAGTGATTTCCTTTTTGAATCACTTAAGAAACCCGGGCGTCTTCTGGCAACCAAACACAGAGGGGAGCGACGGTTTAGTCGTGCGACCGTCGCACGATGTAGCGAGTGTCCGGCTTAATGTAATTATCCACGAACTCAAAGTCACTGAACTCTAAAAAAAATGACGCTTTTGAGTATTAAATATAAATCAAGATATTTCTTACATTCTACCAAATTATATTGAGAAATATTCTGTGTTATGGAATTTCTTGGGCATCCAACAGGTTATGTTCACTTATTTCATTAGTGACGCCACAACTGTTACGCGTGCGTACAAAAATATGCGCATAAATAGATGCAAAACGTACACTTTGCAATGATTAACATAAAAAGGAGCGACCAAAGTTTGTCTCTACGTGTGCATTCATGCACGCCCGTGTAATATATTGTGTCTCTTGATATCACTGATGAATTGATGAAAATATTTTTAATGTAATTTCATAGATGTTTGAACTAATTAGTGGCAGTGATGGACAAAGGTTATGGGTGTTTGACCACAATTCAGCCAAAGTTTCCATCAGTAATTTCTACACTTCACAGTTCATTCATGACGTAGATGGAGATGACGTCCAGGATATCCTGACAATCCACGGCGGTGATCCGCTCCGAAAACCAGGTATTCAGCAGTAGACTACACAATGTAGACTAGCTCCAAGTCTGTATATTATATTTATTTTAAGTGTTTAATGAAGTGCGCCACCAACGGATGATAAAGTTTTAGTGGTGTGAGGTTTGTCGTTAATTAAACATCAGAAAGGTATGACGATCCAGATGCTATGGAACGCAATGGGTGCCTTTTAATCGTCTTTCACGAATTAAGCCGAATCACCGTCTTGAACCAAGACTATACACAATGATATGAATCACAAAAGTTGATGTGACGTATATTTAACTCGATCTCTATTAGTTTTGTATCCTATTGCAGTTAGCGATTCATATATTTCAAGGACTATAATAATAATAAAACACCACTAAAATTATTAAAAGTAATCTTCAATTTCAAGAAATCATTTAGTTCGTTAACAAAACGTTTCTCAGAAATCCTGAAGTACATAGGCCTACTTCAATCGAGAAGTTAGTGGGAGTAAATATCACTATCTGCTTAAAAACAGTTTGATTTTGTATTGAATCAAGGCTATGTGTAAAGAACCAGGGGTTAATGCAGACTTTTGGAAAAGGCGGAGCCGGAAGGGGGCTGGTAGAGAGTCATGTTTTTAGGGGATCCGGGGGCATGCTCCTCTGAGAAATTTTGGACTTTAGATATCCGGAAATGGCCCCAGAGGCGTATTAAGCGATCAATTCTTGCAGAATATTTTCGTTTTTAGACAATGTTAATAATATTGATATATTTTACTTTCCGAAAGAGGGGGCCGGAGTCGGCCCGGCCTCCCTTAAATCCGCCCATGAAAACTACCATTATATAACAACTGAAATAATTATGAAACGCAAATTGGCCTTAAGATTAGAGAGAAGTTTATTCTTAAGATATTTCTTGCGTGATTCACCAACCATCTACGTATTAATAATATAATAATAATAATAATAATAATATATAAAGTACTAATAAATAACGTTGAATCTGTTCAAAGGTGCTACAGTAAACTATGCAGGACGGTTGATGTTATTCAGTGGAGTTACTGGCCAGGTTATAACGTGGTCATATGTTCCTGATGGAATGGAGTCATACTACTCACCGCAGGTTTGTATTCCTAATAAAAATGTTTGTATTGCAATATTCAACATCGAATGAAGAACGTACGTTGTAGCCGAAGCATTTACCATAACGTAAACCTCCAGTGCCAACCCTAAGCCACTGTGCCCAAGATTGTGTAGATTCTGCGCATGCACCAGACTTTCTGTTAAACGAGATCGACCTTGTTAAAAGAAACGCGATGTGTAGGGAGACAATTGAGTTGAGAAGGAGATATCGTAAAAAGGCAAGTCCTCGATCTCTCGAAATCGTTGCATTGACTGGATGACAAACATGGACGACACCGAGAGGGGCGGGTGCGAATGGTACGAACGCACCCCTCCAGACCAAAAAAATATAGGGCTATCGTACATCAGAAGAGCCCCAAAACAAAGAAAACTGGGGGAATAACCTTTATATTTTGTTTTGTTTTGTTTTTGTTTTTTGTTTGTTTTTTTTTCTTTTGCTTGGCAAAATGGAAATCTGGTACATTTCTTTTTCATGTGGTATAAAATAACATAAAACAACCTATCCTTCAGTCGTAGGTCCATAAAATATTAATTAAATAGACATTTTCCCCAATTTTTCAAACCAAAATAGGGTGTAAAATTAACAAGACAGTCATTTTTTGAAGAGATTATTCGTGAAAGGAACACCCACACTGTCAAGGACTGTACCTACTATTTTGATTTGATAAAAAGGGAAAAACAATTTATTAAATAACAAACCGGATGAACTTTTACAATCATAATAAATCCCGTTATTTCAGGTGTATTTTGACAGTCATGGAGATAAAGTTGTGTTGTTTGGAACTGGTGGAGAAACACATGGTGGCGCTCTTTGGGTAATCAAGTTGGATTATTTTGTTGCTGGTAAAATGAATAAGGTAATAACTTAAATATGGCAGATGTTATTAATTTTTATGAGAGTGGTTTATCGTGTAAATCTGTCTTGTCATGTTATATACAGTAAAATGGTTTATATGATATTCGAGATTCCATCTTATTATTATTTGGTAATACCGTTAAGGTTTTTTTGATGATGTGGCTACAGAGGTCGCCTGAAAGAGTGTTAAGAGTATTAATAAGTCGATTTAGAAGTGTAATCCATGCTATAATAGTAGTATATAGCGGTGTATCTTGTGATTAACGTGCTTTGTTACATCCGCTAACGTAGAAAACAACAGCTATTGTAGAACAACCGCTAATGTTGAAAAGTCAACAGCTAATGTAGAAAGTTAAATTGCCTCACATGTGATACTAGCGACAGCTAATGTAGAAAATTGTAACATCATTTAATTAAACATGGACAGATCTAAGGTAATGTTACGCATTTCTCAGTGGCGTGTAAACACTGTTTCGACATTGTTTAAATGACATGGGGAAACGGGGCATGCTGTATCATTAAAAATAATAATGATGTCTATATTATTACGGTACCATTGATTGAAACATGGGCTGAACTATAATGTCACCTGAATAGGCCTATTCTCCAGTTGCGCTTAAGCGATGTGTTAACATTGTTTAAATAGCATGAGGATGTCGGGCAGCTTAACACACTTAAAATATTAAGATTTTAATTAAAACACCATTGATGAAATTGGCGGAAGTAAAGCAATGTTACTTGCACATCCCCAGTGGTGCGAAAACACTGAGATAACATTGCTGAAACGACTAGAAAATTCAATGGTATTTTAGCATTACAATATTATTTTTAAGTGTTCCAACCTGCCCCGCCACCTCGTACTCGTTTAATCAATTTTAAAACAGCGTTTTCGCGCCATTGGGGAATTTGCAAAAACATTCCTTTAGTTTCGTCAATGCTCCACTAACGTAATATTTTTAATTATTTTTAAATTTTATCAATTGTATTATATTTTAGCGATGCAGCCTGCCACGCGTTTACGCGTCACTTGAAATGAGCAGGTAACACTACTTTAGTTCCGTCCATTCAATGATATTGCAATTTTCTACATTACCTGGGCTGTGTATCTCATTAAAATTTGAGGCATTTTTTTAGTTTTCTACATTAGCTGTCACTCGTATCTTGGTAGCTATGAAGCAGTTTCACATCTTTACATTAGCTGCTGAACGTTCTACATTAGCTTTATTCTACATTTGCTGTTGTTTTCTACATTATTGATTGTTTCTATAGTAGCTGTTGTTTTCTACATAAGCGTTATAACATGTTTGTCTACCAATTCCGATATCTCGCGATCAATCCTGACAAAAGCGCTAGTATTATTCTCAGGACTTAGAAAACTCCACTGCCTAAGCTTCGTAATGATGCTTATAGTTTTTAGTAAAATATAGACCATTTACCATCTTGCAATTGGCGAGTTACATGCTGTTTGATGTTGATGCAATTTTAAAAAAGTATGCCTATACAAGTGTTGGAGGAATTTGGAACACAAAATCTAGATCTCCGTTATCGAAAATGACCATAGTAGCACAACATCATCTAATGATTTCATTATTATACTAGGCAAGATGCTTATATGAAGATGCCTACAAGGGCGTGATGACCCCACCAGTTTTACTCGATCTAACAGGCGACGAAGTATTAGATATTGTCATTGCAACATTCAACTCAACGGTACTGGCTATTAACGGAGAAAACTACGAGATGTTGTGGAACTTTTCAATGCCAATGTCGGAGACCTATTCAACTCCTGCTCCGGGTTTCTTTAATGACGATGATGTGCCGGACTTTTTAGTAATTTTCAACCATGGTCCAACGTACCCCGTCTACTATTATTCCGAGGTAAGCTGTGATTATGGCATTTTTTTTATAGGCGACACCTTCGTTGGTGTCGGGGACCAACGAAGGAGATCCGGGTGGGCGTGGTTACCGGTTTGTTTTTGACAAGCAAAAAAAAACCCGTTATTTCCCCGTTTTTGGCCCATTTGCGTGTCTCTGTGGCCTGTTTTGCCCATGTCTATTTTCTATTTTTTGAGTCAATTATACAATATTTTTTAGTTTTTCCCCGACAAAAATGTTCGATCTACCCTGATGGGGGGTGGGGGGCGGGGGCTAGCCTTCCCCGACGGATCTTCGTGGAGGTTAAATATGTCAGCCTATAGCTTTCTGTATTGCAATACACCGAAGGCTCTCTACGTCATCCCGCAATTCAGTGTCACTTGTTTGTACGAGCAGCACTAATCTCGTAATCATAAAAATAATATAGACCTATCTACGATGTAGAATCTTCTGTTTATTTATTGCACGTGTTTTATTGATAATTTATTCTCTTGTCTTTAGCTAAAATCTCTAATCGCCGTAAACAGTTTACAAAAAATAAATCATTTGGGCCTACGATTGCAAACAACGTATCCTTGTTGAGATTACCTAGTCAATATAGTCATTTAACTTTAGACAAATTTGTCATCTCACTAGCAATGACAAAAAAAATGAGTTATTTTATCAATTGATGTGTTTATTGTTTTTTTTATTCATTATTCAGTCTACAGCCATGAAATTTGGTATTCTATGTTTCATAAAATGTGAGGTGTCATCACAAAATGAGTCGTGTTGTACAGAAAAATCATTTTAAAACATAGGTGTATGAAAACACACTTTGGAGAAAATCGACTTTAAAGATAAACAACAGTTGACTTTCTATATGCTTTTCCATTGATTTTGTAAAACAGCCTTTACAAAATGTGGTTCAAAAACATGTTTATTGTATATAAACATAAATAAAAAATTTGTAATCATAAAATTAAATTCCTAAATTTTACAAATCAACAGAAATCTCATTTTTGTGAAATTATGACTTTCTACTTATTTTTGTGAATATCTCAAAATGACCTGGTGTACAACACGACTCATTTTGTCACAACACCTCACAAATTTGCAAAGGTATCTTAAAATTAGAAAGGGTACTAATATATAATGAGCTTACATTGAAACATAAAAAAATCAGAATTCTATTTTAAAAAAGAAGTGAGATTCAGTTTCAATAAGTTTAGAAAAAAGTACCTGAACCACGAGTTATATTACATGCTACGAAGAAATTGACTCAGTGTATAGATTGTTACCAATTCTTGGCACCTTAAATGTCCATTGTCATCATCATCATCATCATCATTATCATCATCATCATCATCATTATCATCATCATCATCATCCTCATCGTCATCATCATCATCATCATCATCATCATCGTCTTTATAATCACTCCTGCTACTGCCAATACTCTACTTTTTTGTTACAGTTGCTGTTGTTGTTGTTTTTGTGTTGTTCGGGTTATCATCCAGGATTTACACTGTTTTTACACTCTTATTAGGCTCTGAACTTGTCTTGTTTTTTGTAAACATTGTAATTTGTAACTTTACAAGGGAATGATATGTAGATTTTTGCGGGGTGCTGTTGAGCAACAATCTAGTAGAAAATCGATTGAAAATGATGAAGATACATGCTCAGTTTATTTTGCTTCTTAGCTTGTAAACAACCAATGTGGTCCTGAAAATTTGTATGAATTTAACATAATTTCCATTCGTTAACATATATATATATATATATCATAAATGAATAAGAGAATAAATTATCAATAATAAACAAATTTAGAAGAACGAACAAGATTATGTATTTTCTTCTATAATGGTGAACACCCCTTGCAATAATACATCAATTTATGGTCTGAGCACAGAGGTGTGGAATAGACCAAGGACAACATCGACATCATGCACAATTTTAATGTGACTAGTAGCATGGCAAATATGGTAAATTATAACATATGTTAACGAAGTGAAATTATGTTACATTCATACAAAATTTCAAGACCACATCTGTTGTTTACAAGCTAAGAAGCAAAATAAGCTGGCCTGTTATTTATTGTATGTCGCCTTTTGCATCTTAATAAGGCATTTCAGCACCGAACCTGTTTAACAATTCAGATCCTTAAACACTTTTGGTACTGAAGTACCGTACTTAAAGTAAAGATCGTAATCATAAAATTTCATGGAATGCACATGTCGTTGTTAGAATTTTGTCAACAGGCAATAATAGTTGTTAATTCTAGTAGACACTGGATAAAATTTTAACTAATTTTAACTATCTCTGTGTGTCTATTTAGATCTACCCAATAGCACTAATTGGTGTAAGATCAGTCGACATAGTCGAAGATACAAAAATATAATCTCTACCGTGCAAAAATGGTGGCCATCGGATCTCAAATGAGATACATAAAATATGATATGGATAAACGGAATTGGGCAAGTCAATAAAAACGAAAGGCGGCCATATAATGCAAAATTTAATAAGTATGTTAAACGTAACAGTAAAGAAAATCAGACTAATATATATGCAAGTTTCAGGGAATGCTATACATGCCTTTGTTAGAATTTTGTCAACAGGCAATAATAGTTGCATAAAAATTTGCATATATATGGTCAACGTTATAAAAACCTACGTTTTTGCTATACGGTTATCATTACTGGTTTTGCCCTAAAGCTGTACCGACGAAGGGTAGACCCAGAAACGGATTCGTTTGCAGATGAGGGCTTAATCGTAGTGGCTAGTTGATTGTTTTTTTCGATCTTAGTCGGATTTTTCTCTACTGTTACGTTTAACTTATTTATTAAATTTTGCATTATATGGCCGCCTTTCGTTTTTATTGGCTTGCCTAATTCCGTGTATATATATATGTACTATATAAAAGAGCAACAACCAAACCACCTTCAGTTGTCTGATGATCGCCATACGGGCGTGAAACTCGGAGTAACAACACCAAAGATTGCGTAAAAATAGTATTATTATTATTATATATATATATATATACATATATATAGATATAGATATAGATATAGATAGTTAAACGTAACAGTAGAGAAAATCCGAACAAGATCGGAAAAATCAATCAAATAGCCACTAGGACTAAGCCCTCATC
>JAOTQE010000449.1:0-11458 GCA_025631205.1 Nesometra sesokonis
AAAGGCCCCCCCCCCCGCCCCGCCTCTTATAAATTTTTCCCGCTGTTGATTGAGATCTTAGATACATGAATTAAGAATGTACTTACGAGGACTATTACTAGCAAGTATCACATGTTTGTGGACAATTTTTTCTGGCAAAACCCCCTTGGATAGGATCTTCACAAAACTGTTCGTAAACTTTGCAGGGCACGTCTGGATTATCTTTACATGCTGCAATTAAATACATTTTTTTTGTTAATTATCCTTGTTGAAATGTAATTCAAGATCTATAGCAGAGCCAAGACAAATGAGACATAAGTCGGAAAATTTAAAATTGAGGTTTTTTTTAATGGATTATAAAACTACTATCTTTACCATGCAAAGAAAAATCAGTTTCATACGATGTTTCCTTTTACAATCGACGTTTGATGATTTAAATGTATGTTTTGGGAAAACTGCATTTGAAAATTGTTTATCAGTATACATTGACTAAGCAAGCTCATTTTAAATTTTATTTTTTTAAACATTTTTTTTATTATATATCTGAAAATTATTAAAGTAGTATGAAGTTGAATGTATGAACTGTATATTTTTTAAATAAAATAAAATTTGAAAAAAATGGCAATTTTTAAATTTAGGCCTATTGTGGAAAACTAGCATTTGCGACTTGTGTCTCATTTGGTTTCGCTCTGCAACTAATAACAAAAAAAAAATAATCTCTTTATAGATATGGACATGAAATTTCGAAATAAAGAATGAAATGAAATACACGGTAAAACGCCATTCAACATATGACAAAAACATAATCATGCGAATTGATAAAATGTTCTTCCTTGAGTCCGTGATTTCCTAACATTAAAATAGAGTTAAAATTATAAATATTCAATATCGTAAAATTACATAAAAATAGAAAATACAGATACATGGTCAGTTAACCTACGTACATATTTACATACATATACATATTTACATATACATATTTACATATTACATATTTACATATTTACATATTTACATATTTACATATTTAGTAACATACTATAACAATGTTTATAACAACAAAATGGGTTAAAATTATTAATTTGGATACACAGAAACACAGACTGGATACACAGAAACACAGACTTTTTAACACAATGCCGGCCACATAATAAAATTAAGTAAAATATGGACCCAACAATCAAAATACAAACATAACCAACATATTTAAACGTTTTTAAATTATCTATCATTAAAAATGTATTTTAAAATCGCGAAGAAATTTTGCATTTTTTTTTGTATTTGTCTTCATCATTCAGTCCAAACAAACGGTAGAAACTGCAGAATACCTGACAACTCTAATGCATAATTCGTGAGGCTCACACATGGGAAGCCATTTTTATGCCTCATTTACATCGTTTTTCTCACGCGTTAAAATTCTCACGCATTAGACAAAGGCATATTCGCGCATAAGAAGAATTCTTACTTACAGACACATTTTAAAACAAATCTCTGTAAATTATTGTTTTGTATTAAAAATAAATCATCTCAAATAGCGACAGTCCGATCGCCGAATATGTACAGTATGTAGCTTGGCGACGGTGGGTATTTTTCTCTCACGCTTTGGAGTAATATGTCGGTCGTATTTGAGGTGTAGGTGTAAAACTGCATAATTTTCTAGACCAACTTTTTTCTGGGTTATTTTAGGTCAAAGGTCAAATGTGCCATTAAGAAATGGTAAAATCTATGTATATATTGGCAACCATTTGTCATGGATTGTCAATTTTGGTATCAAACTGTTAAGAATACACATATTCCTATTTCATTTAGTGGAACGTTTGGTCCAAAAATGACCGGAAATGAGGTTATTTACCTTTGACCCATATGCATCACAACCCCATAATCCAATAATTATTAGTCATACATAGTTGATTTGGTGTTAAAATGCTCAGAAATTTGATGTTTCTATCAGATATTATGAAAGATTTTCTAAAAATGACCGGAAATCAAGTTATTGACCTTTGATTCATATTGTAACTATTAGTCATACATATTTTAATTTGTTGTCAAAATTCTCAAGAATGTAAATGTTTCTATATGATATGATAACAAAGTTTGTGAAAAATTACCGGAAATGAGGTCATTGACCTTTGACCCATGTTACATCATAAGTCTAAACTATTAGTTATACATAATTGAATTTGGTGTTAAAAAGATCGCAATAAAATTGCTGCTCTCTGTTAAGAAGGAATATTTTGTAAAAAAAAACCATGATTAAAAATGATGTCTTGAACTTTGGCCCATATTACATCAGTTTCGTAACTTAACTATTAGACATACACTACTGTAGTTGAATTTGATGTCAAAATAATTATGTTTCTATCTAACATAATGGAACAATTTGGAAAAAATGGCCGTTTTTCATATTTTACCCATAAATGTCATCACAACTCCAAAATTTACGCAACCAAATCCCTGAATCTTAATATTGTCCTAAAAATTATTTCATTTGCCATGTTTAAACAAAAAGGTTTATAATACTCACAACATTAATTTTTCACAGATTGTCATAAAATATGAACATCTTAAAATTTGGGATAAGGGTAGTATAAATAGCCAAAAGTGAATTTTTTATAGTTGAGCAAATAAGAAACCTTGAGTTTTGGAATAACATAAATAGCAGAAGTGAATTCCTAAAATTCTGTTATCATCTTAACATTGATTGCCAATGTGTCTTAACATACGGTACAATTTAGAAATATACGGCACTTCTTGCGTCATAATTGGTCAGAGGTCATAGGTGAAAAAGACAAGACCATCTTGAGTGTGGAGGTAGGGACAATACAAAATAGTCATAAGTTAAGTTTTATGTGACAAATTCAGTTGATCCTGCATCTTCCTAATGGTTATTTAATTGTGCATGCATTAACAGGTCAGAGGTAACGTATACCTTAAAAATATGAAAATGTTGAGTTTTGTGGTAAGGTCGATATAAATAGTTACAGTGCATTTCTGCATGATCAATTTTTCAATTCTGGTATCGTTCTAATGATTCCAATTTTATTGTTATTTAATATTAAATTCATAGCGAACGGCCAATTAATTATATAATAAAGATGATAAGCCCATATTATATCAACAAATATATGAACATTTTTAGATTTAGGATGGGGTAGGCTTCATATGAATGAAGTGCCATATTATGTTGAATATCTATATGATCTAGCTATCAAACTAAAGATTACTTGATTATTACATTTAAGTTCATAACAATTAGGTTATTATTAGGCGTACATCTAAAAAGTCAAAAAGCCAAAAGGTTACATATTGTAGAAATAATGTTAATATTAATTTTTTTGGAGATAGGGTAATACTGTATACAGTTCTAGGTCAATTCAATTTCCCTTGCTTTCATTTTAAAATTATATCTTTGTTTTACCATTAAGTGGAAACAAACACTGTAATCTGTGACCATAATCCTTATTTTGACCAATCAACACCTTTCAAAATGATGCAGTCATTTAAAACATAATGGTTGATCACCTTAAATCTATCACTTTGTCAAATTCAGCCAATCTAATGAAAAAACATGGATAGAAAATGTTAAATTTACGGCCAACTTATTTTTCCATGTAATCGTTTGTCCCTTTGCTAGAAATGATATATTATACGCTTTCTTGTATATTTCTTTATGATACATTTTCTTTATTCATACTAAATTGTGGTTTAAAATTTAAAATGAAATTCAAACTCAACGACAATTAAAGAGATGGAAAAATGTCAGTTACAAAAACCAGTAGAAGACTACCATCGCGTCTGGAAACCACACACACAGGGACCGGCGGTTAAGTCGTGCGACCGTCGTGCGACCATCGCACGACGCAGTGAGTGTCCGGCTTTAGATTGTCTATCTTTAGTTAAGTCACAAAGTCACAAGCCATTATTCAATCCAAATAAATACAATAGATAGTATTTAGAATAATATTATTTAGGATTCGGGAGACTTTCATTATGGCTAAACAATAGCCGCTCACATGGAAGCCACCCAAAACAATAATATATTTACACCGAGCATTTACAACAGAAAAGAAAAAAAAATAAAACATACCTTCAACTGTTGGTACCTATAATAAAACAGAAAAGAAAAAAAAAATAAAACATACCTTCAACTGTTGGTACCTATAATAATAAATAAAAGAATATGAATTAGAGTAAAATCAAACAATTTGGTGAACATATTAAATATTCATTTACCAAGTTTTTCTCAAAGATAGTAAAACATCATCCTTTTAAAATGTCTTCTAAGAGCTTTATATGAACATACATTCTCACAGCCAGGGTTTTTTTAGAGGTTCTGACAATCCCAACCACTTCCCAGAAAACCAGCACTTTCTCAGCAAACATCTCCAGATCATTGTATGAAACACCAAAAAACAACTGTCATGGTATTTTCTGTCCCCGTAAATTCTATTTTGCATCTCATGTTAAACTGCACAATGTAGGCCTATCAAATTTACCCGTCATTTAAATGCTCAAGCCTCTAAACCTGCTTGAGGTCTTGAATAACGTGACTTAATAATACATGGTCAGAATTTCTCTTTGCTGTGTACATGACTGGCTAGATGGTAACTTAATGTGGGGTGTAATAATTTCTTCAAGGTTTAGCCTTATTAGGTAAAATGCCAGCTGCCAAAGATACAAATAACCTACTCACTGGACCTCCTTGTGCAATTTGCTCCAGTATTATAAAATAAAGGCTGACATATTACAGGGGTATATTAAGGGGAACTGAACAGGTTTAAGCAACTCACCCCCTCCACCAACCTCACCACAACATGGACTGTTGTTTTACTAGATTGAATGGCAATCACAAATATTGCTAAATATAATTGTTTCAAGGTTGAAATGCGCTCACAAGACGCAGACAGGACATATCAGTGCTTTTTTTTTTGCTTATCAAAAATGAAATGCTGTTTTGTCTTATATTTTCAGAATGTTGTATTTTTCCTGTAATATATTTTATAATACTGACCCTACGCGTCGCCTGGGCACCAACGTTGCCTGTGTCCGGTCCGTTTTTTTAATTCTTTTTTTCACGCGCCTTCCTGTTCACGCACATAAAAATTGTGTGATTTTTACTGAAGTGTTTGCTGTTGGAATTCAAATACGGGAAACATTACCCATATAAAGCCGAAAAATGTCATTAGGGGTGTTTTATTTTTTGCTTGTCAACTGTGTTTGGGTATACACCCTTTACCGATTACCAGTGCGGTAACTGCATCAGGCAGGTTAATGAGATAGTTCCATCAGAAATATTGACAAAAAATATAAGGGTAGAGTAACAGAGTAGTATGCGATAAAATCGGTTTAGTTTCCCCACCAGGAATTAAAATTTTGGCCTATCCATAATTACAATGGTATACCTTATAATTGTTAAAAATAAAAACCAATCAATATTTTTCTGGTAGGCTTCGTCATACAGCACTGATTTAAACTAAACATCAAAGTATTTCTACGATTTTGTAAGTTTGTACATTAAGTTAGCGATTACATTGTTTATAATACAAGCTTAAATTTAAAATTGTACATAGAGGTTCAAAACTCATCATTTCGGTGACTCGTGTGGTTAATAGTGAGGTTTCGCAAATTTACGAAATACGAAAACGAAAACGTCACACATTATATAAATAATATTTGAATAGAACACCTTAAATATATGTCACAGCTGGTCAGTATTTTACGACGATCATCAACAATTCATAGGTAGAAAATTTGATATATTTTTGAACAAATTTTGGAACTTTAAAAAATTGGAGTGTGACGTATCCGTTTTCGTTTTCGTATTTCGTCAGTTTGCGAAACCTCACTAATTTCATGTACTTTTACCATTGACTGGAATTATATTACATCTTAGGCCATTGGTCAAGAGTTTAATTTTGACTAACTTATTAAACATCGCAATTCTAATGCGACAACAAATCGTAAATTGAAATCAACATTAAGAGAAACAATTGCCAATTTACAGTTATATATAACAATAGGTGATCTTAATTATATAAAAGGTTAATATGTACAAAACTTACCGTGAGGATGACATTCAGGGCTACCATGCTAAGGACAAGAAAAAACATCGTCTTGGAAACCATTTTGCAAAGAGAAGAATCCCAAAAATATATTCACTTGATCTTGAATGATGGGTATTAGATAGTGATGAGCAGTCTTGAAGACACTTCCAGTTTTATACTCTTATTCGAGCCCCCTTATGATGCTGCGTTATTGTCGTAAGAATGGTGAAGAGGCCCCAATGCACTTTGCAGGTGTTAGAGTGCAATAAAATCCCATCAATAAGTTTAAAAGACATTAACTTATTTAAAAGTTTGATTTAACAAGCCATAAATCGTAATCATGAGTGTGTTTGGTGTAGGTAACGATCATTTCAGAGTCAGATAGGCAGTAAGCTAAAGTTTCGTATTATAATTATAATCAGTAATGAACACTTTAACGAATCTTATAACCATTACGTAGCCGAAAACATTTCCTTTCGATTATCGTAATGGGTACCTAATCGATCGTATAATACTCTCAAAACCCTTGATGCGTGTTACATATATACCATAATACATATATATTATATATATTATATAAAATCCTTGACTTTAGAAAGTATAGTTTACGTAAGAAATGCAGAAAACTACGTTGAAAAAAAAAATAGTTTCATCATGTTGTACAAACGTAATCATGGAAATGTTGTCAAAAATAATACCTTGCTATTATTGATGTTACTTATTCATTCATTTATATTTATTCGAGCATACATAAAAATAAATTTAGGACATACACCAAGTGACTTGCAGTTAAGTAAAAAATTAAAATCATAGGGGAAGCCACAGAATTATTTACACTAATCGGCAGTCGCTAACAGTATTCAAAACGTGTAAATATGCCCCTCCCTCAAAGTAGTCAAGAATATTTAGGCCTACATACTACGTCGAATCTTCACCAAAGTTTCATAAATTTGGAATTGACCTTGAAAGATGAATTTATTGATTGGTGTTATTGATTGGTATTGAGGTTGAGTCTGGAATGTTTATTTGAATGGTTCCGCGATGCAGACCCCAAATCGAACCGCTACCAAAATTTCGTCAATTATTTCTGATACAATGATAACCCATTTTGCCAACTTTCAGTCAAAACCGTTTGCTTTCTCTAGATATTAAGTTCGGGACCTTTTCCCTGGTCCTCATATCCACACATACACACATATCTGGCGCCCCGCCGCTATCTCATACTTCTTTATTATTCTATAATCTCAATCTTCTCAAACTTCCTGATATCAACTCACTTCAACAATGCCTATTTGTGCATTCTGCTTACTTTTGCCGAATTATCTTTGTAATATTTTAAATCTAACTATACAATTCATAGTTACTGCACCCGAAATCGGTCCGATATACATATTCCTTCCCATAAAACATAATTATTTCCAGCATAATATTAGATTCTCTGGTCCCAAGATATGGAATTCCTTGCCTCCCACTGTTAAAAATGCTTTCTCTAAAAGTATGTTCACTTCTAAGCTTAAAAACCTCATCTGCAATGGTTATAAGTTTTAATTTTGTACAATAAATGATTCTATATCTCTCCACCCCCGCCTTTTGTAGGCTTTGCGGTCTCAAATCTTGATGGTTTATTTGCTTGGCTTTGTTTGTTCCTCGTTGTGTATTTTTTTATAACCTTGTGCTATATGTTTTCCTGTTATGTGTTTTATTTATATATATATTAGTTTTTTTTCTATGTTTGTTGTCTTTATTTTTTCGGGCTGGCCCATCACAAGATCATTTCGATTCTTTCCGGGATTTTGCCCTCTTCCTTGTTTCTTATGTTTTTCTGTAAATACAATATCAATATTTGAAGTCAAGGAAGTTAATAAATGTTACCTTGAACTTGAAATTGAAGTTTTTTAGTCGTTTTAATCTTGTATTGCATGTTTTTTTTTTTTTGACAAAATGTTTTTATATTGTATACACGCCAATGGAAATTAAATTTCCAATCTGAATTCTTCTGCGTTTTGGACCAATAAATATTATCTTATCTTAATTTTACCAACTTTTAGTCAAACCCCTTCGTTGGTTTTCTAAATATTAAGTTCGGGACCTTTTCCCCATAATTGGACCTTATATCTACACCCTACTCCGGATCATCAATTTATTTTTTTATTGTATTTTAAAGGAAAATGTAGAACTATCGATTACTTTTTTAGCTATTTTGGTCTGGGACGTTTCGATTTATTGCCCTCCCACAAATCTACACCCTACACCAGAGTGTCACTAACAATTTGTCAATTAGACCTTTTTTTTTTAATTAAATCCGTTTGCTAGTGGTTTTTTTCCGATATTAAGTTTGGCGCATTTTCCATTTCAGCGGGCTTCATATATCCACACACTAACTCCATCTGGTACAAAAATGTCACACTTTTGTTCTTTGAATTTTAAAGAAATATCCCGACCAGTTTTTGGCTAATACTGTATGTCTGGGACACCCACCACCCCCCCCCCCCAACACACACCAACACGAATGAAAACATAACCTCGTCAACTTACTTCGAGGTAACAATGTAAACGGGATAACCAAATTGGTTTTATGACAAAACTATATACCTAACAAAGACATTCAAACTTAACAGTGGGGAAAATCCGATCAAGATTGATAAAATACAAATTGAATTTCAGTTGAAAATCAATTTATATTAAAATTGTAACACATTAAAATCATCATCATCATCATCATCATCACCATCATCATCATCATCATCATCATCCTCATCATCATCATCCTCATCATCATCATTATTATAATCATCATCACCATCATCATCATCATCATCATCCTCCTTTACTCTGTCCCTCTTCCTTTCTGTTAGCTTTGTTTGTTCGTATTCGTCCTTTCATTCCCGTCTTCCACATTTCACATTTCTTTCATTATTGTGTACTTTTTTAGTCTTTTTGCACAATGCCTGGTATTACCTTTCAACAGATAATTAGTTCCATATCCATGATCACTTGACGCAAATAATTTTAACATTCTAAGATGTGTGACAATATTAATATGACAAAACATGGTAATGTAATCCTCTCTCTCCCTCTGCATGCGCACCTGAGCTTGACTTTTAAAATATTTTTCTTAGTCCTGAAAGTGATTTGAACTCGATTTTATATTGCAGTTTAGAATTCAAACGTTTTACACACCAGGCTATGACATTTTTGTTCGAAAAAAAATGAATTCAAACAAATTCATAGCAAACAAATTACGTATTAGAGCGTATTCTGATATAAACATAATAATTATAAACATAAATACTGACACCTTACATCATGAGCCAAAGTCCAAAATATCCCGGGAGCATGCCCCCGGACCCCCTGAAACTTTGACTCTCTACCGGTCCCCCTTTCGCCCCCTTCCCCTTTTCCAAAAATCTGCATCCGCCCCTGGATACGGAGCTCATCGATATAGGACCATGAGTGCTGGCTATCATTATCCCACACATGAACACGTCATACAACCATACTTCGTAACATTACTATTTTGTGATGGATGGAGAGTTTACATTACATTGCACATAATTACAATGCTGTAAATATATAATACAGTAATGATTACGTATTTAAATTATATAAACGCGACATAACATTCCATATTGGCATCCTAATGTACGTGATGATGTCATACATAAAGGTTGAAATCCTGGTAATGAGATTTTTTGTATAAAATGTCAAATCGTAGAGGCGTATCAAGGAACTGAAGGGCTCAGTCCCGATCGGATTTACATGCAAAAAATTCTGTTCAGCATTCAGCATAAATCACACTACACTACACTACATCTCTGGTGATCGTTACTCCACTTTCTTTTCAGCAGACGTTTAATTTTTTCCTCGTAAGCGGGTTCTCATTTCCTTCGATAGGCCAATCTTCATATTATTTATATACCAAGTTTATTTTTTACCCCTCAAGGGGGTTCTCGAGCACCCTAAGCACACCTTCTGGATACGCCTCTGCCTCTGAATCGTTATGAACACATTCAACAATTACAGTACATGCACATGGGTGGTGTTTTAAAATGCATACAGATGCGTACAGTGAGGGTGGTACGGTCCAAGAAGGGTTTGATGCAGGGAAGAGTTAAATTAAAGTAATTTAACTGTTCCCTGGTTCTATATATGCATTGTACGCTGGTTATCTAAAACAATTGTCTTTCTTATTGAGAAAAACAATAACATTGAGTATGTACAGGGTAGGGGTGGTCAAGCTAAAAGTGCAAACAGAGGGTGGACAACAATTTGGTAAAAATATGCGTATGTAATTGTTGATTTCCCCTTATGAAAACGATCACAGCATAAAAGCACTGACCAAGTAAATATTTAACACGTAACACGTAGCAATGATGCATTTCGATGCAACATGGAAACGTTGAAAGATAGATGTACAGTACAACATATTTTATCTCAACAATTATAACTTTACTACATTTTATCCTCAACCTTTTTTTATATTTTAACATTTTATGATGTTTTGTTTTGTGAATGTTAACTGTGAACAAACGCCTGCAATTTCAAAGCATGTATTTTACTGTTTTATTTTGACTATGAATAAAAAAATACTGAATACTGAATATTTAATACTTTTTATTCCACCATTTTGAAATAGTTTGAACGATTTATTAGAAGCTTTGTTGCATAGACACAGCACACAATGTATTATCTTTTCTGAGGTTAGAAAATAAATAATTTTTGTTCATATAAATTTATGAAGAATAATAGTAAAAACTCATCCTAAATACCTTAACTATGAATTCTTTGGTTATAAAATGAAGCGTATGTTATCAATTTATATTTAATGGTTGATTAAAATAATAATACTGTACTACTATAGTAAAATAAAGTTTATACAAATATATAGATATATTTTCGTCTGTAGTTCTAAAGATGTTGATATTCTGGATGTAGAACACTGTAATCTTGGACAGCGTACAAGTAAACATCCCGTTGCATGTGTTCGGGAGGGGAAGGGGTGCAGAAGGCGCCTCACCCCTATTATGGACAAATCGTAATTGCGCCCCCACATATATTAGGGACGTCGGCCCTAAAATCGACCCCAAAAGTAAATAATATATACACATATGGGCCAGTCAGAACATTAAATGGGTACCAAAGCACACAAAATGGGCAAATACAAAACCGGGAATCGGGGAGGGCAGTTGTATGATGCAACACAGTGGCATTGAAACTTGCTGGTTTCCATTACGTGTATATTCACATTAGTGAGTTTGGCAATTCGTTTTGGGAGAGCTAACTGTAAACTTTAGTATATACAATCTGTATAGAGCTGTTAAAACAATACGAAACATAACAAACCCTCGCTTACTTAAAATCCCTTTAGTCAAACTTAAAACTTCTGAACACTTTATATCCGTCTCTGGGCCACGCTTATGGAACGTAATTAATAG
>JAOTQE010000460.1:0-11458 GCA_025631205.1 Nesometra sesokonis
AAACAAATTTGATATTAAAAAAAATGAACTGAGCAATAATTTTTTAAAATTTCATATTATTGTAGTTTACCCTTTAAATTGTCTTCTCTTATGTACAATGAAATATAGGATGTAATATTTTATCAACTAGAATTTTAAGTTGAAAATGTTGTTTTGTAATTTTTTTTAAATTACTTACCAAACTATAAACTAATTTTCTGTGCCATGTTTTATAGCCGTGATTGTGTGACATCATTCAAAGATTACTAAATTTGCATACTGGACATATTCGCTTGCTTGCTCTGATTAACGGCGAAGCCACATTGATTTTTTCCTTTCTCTCCAAGTTGATAATTACGAAAGAGTGCTACAGTGTATGCATGTTAGTACTCAAGCCTTGTAATTGCAAAATAGCTCTGCAGTATCGTACTTCCTTAATGCTGTAAAATCTATACGAGATTTTGGAAAGAGCTTTGTGTAGCATAATTACTGCAGAATAGCAAAACATAATATGCTGGTTTTCAACTTAAGTTTTATACACTATGTCCTGTATTCTCCCGATAGTTCTAGCCATCAAATTTCACTGGTAAAAATTTAGTTTATTGAAGAATAATTATGATACAATTTTGATTCTCATATTTTTTCGTCCTCATTTACTCTTTAATATTACATAGGGTACAGGAATGCTCATACAGGCCTATAGTTACTTGGTGTAGGGCCAAAACCAACCCAAAAGCCATGCCTGACAAGTCATGTTTTTTTGGACAATTTACCAGTATAAGTTTTCAATTGGGGGAACACTGATGTCATCAATGGCAATTACCCATTAACCAGTTTCAGCGATATGTGGTGACTAGGGGGGTGGCGGCACTACGTGGTGGCTGGGGGGCTCCCTTCCACCGCCCCATACAATATACTCAAGTGGCTCTTTTCACTGTATTCGAAGAGGGTATATGATGGAAAACCTCCCAAAAATACAGTGGTAGTTTTGCTGTTCAAATCAAATACAGCTATTTCTTATTTTGTTTAAAGTCAAACGAAAAATTAAACAGGTGAGATGTTCTACAAACACTTTCAATTAATTTTTACATTTCCCTATGCTTTTTACAATAAAACACTGATATTTTGCTTCCAAGCCACAAAACGCGGGTATGAGGAGGTTAAACTTGGCATATGGTTTTCTAGAAATTGAACCCCCCTTCTCCATTAATGGCACGAGACAGTGTTGGCATGTTTGCTGAAATATAATTTTCACTTGAAAAATGAAAAAGAAAAATTGATTATGAAAATGACTTCCATATGTTGAATTAATATATTTTGCCAATAATCGAGATATTTTAAAAATATTTAACGTTATAAATTTTTAATACTCTGACAAATTAGCAAAAAAACATCAAAAAACTTTTTAAAATCATTTTCTGGGCAAGAAACTTAACACCGCATGCCTGCCAACATTTGTACTCTCGAAAGCGGTAGGTCGTCTCCTCGGCACGAAGCAAGTGCACCAGCGCCCTCGTCATACCACATGTTACTTTGATGAGAAAAAAAAAATATCATTTTGCCCAGATTCTGTATTTAGGGGAATTTAGGCTGAGAATGATTACATTACTTTTAAACACCGCACATTGAAATGTTTCAAAAATGTTTGTACACTATTTTCTATTCTTATTAACTTACATGTTACTTCATGAGAAAGTTAATGAAAGTAAGAATTAAATGCACGATGTAGTTTACGAAATTTTTAATGTACAAATCTTTGGTCCGGCACATCAAAATAGATGCTTTACTGTAATATGAAAGGCTAATATCTTTTAATTTCTGTATTCCTTTTTTTGTATTACCAGTCGTAATTGGTACTTTACCATGGATATATAATTGTAAGAAAGAAAACAATATAAAATTATTATGTTAAATTGTATGTATGATTGATAGTAAGTGTTAAAGTATATACTTAACCTATAAACTAAAGTAACAATTACCGATATGGCAATAAACTTGAAATGACAATGAAAATCAAACTGGCAATAAACCAGAACGATAAGTGATTAAATGGCAATAATCTAAATCAAAACAGCAACAAGAAAAAAGATTAAAAAAAAAATTGTTGTTAAAAAAATGTATTGATGATTTTGACTTAAATTGTTGGCGCTACTATTCATTACAGACAATTATTAATTCAATTATGCTGTTTTAATAGATTCAAGATTATGTAATATTGAACCATGTGAGAGTAATATCCAACCCCAAACCGCTGTCACCTGATTTTGCCATGTGACAATTATTTATTCGAGAAACCGGATGTGCGTACAGAGCAGGACGGCATTGTTACTAGAGAACCACCCATTAAAAAGTTGTCATTTTAATTTAATAATAATACAGTAATAGTAATAGTAATAGTTATTGGACATTTATAAAGCGCCTACTGTATAAGTCACGACTGTAACTTGCCGTTGGTGCTGTGGCCATGATGTTCATGCATTTATTTATTTATTTTTTTTATTTATATCTTTTATTAAGCGCTATTTACATAGCGCTTTGACAATTCAAAACAGTAGTAATAATATTAATACAGTATACAAAATTACAAAAATACATCTAAATATATCAAAAACAATGAATACATTAATATACAGGATTACAACAAACGACACGAAGTACAGAAAAAATTAAACACTTTGATTTCTCTGACATGACATTCTCCTCCCCTAAAGGGTCACGTGATTTCCTGCTGCTCGAAACAGGCGCTACAATCTGCTGTCCACGGCAGGAATTGTGTGGACCAGTACACTGCGGTAAGCCTCCACTCATCTGAAAGATGCACTGGGTTCTTTTAAGTGCACGATTCATTGTAGACACTGGTGCGAGTGGGCCTCGAACACGTGCTGTTGTTTTTGCTATGGTTCACGGTTCCCTGCCTTAACCGCTCGGCCATACGACTCACACAAATGTTGATTATTAGGATAAGCGCAACTAGAATTTTTCACGAATATCCGCAAGAGGACATGTATTTTAGAAGATGTACTGTAGACCTAGGCTAGGGGGATGCTAGACCTGATAAATTTGAACTTGCATGTAAATTATTTGAATAATGACTACTGTAGTATTATAATATTGAATGCTATTGTACTCATTGTTTACCAGCTGTGGATCTAGCGGAGCTCGAAAGAGGGCCGCCCGATGTCATGTTGGGCAAGCATAGTGTGAAATTTTAAAAGCAAACTAATGGCAATAGGCGTGGGTCCAGGGACCGCTTAGGGCCTGGGAAAATTTTTCTCTACAGGTGCTCTCTGGTGCACTATTAGAGGCCCAAAATGTGCAAAAAATAATATTCCACCAAGTCAAAAGGGGTGGGGCATTTTTGCTGAGAAGGCCGTAGAATGTGAAACTTAAGGATTTATTTATAATTTTGTAACTTTGGCCCTTCGGCCGAAATTCTTGTAAGCGGTGACCTACTATAATCGGACACTTTTCCCGGACCCGAGGGTCTCCGCGTTCAACTATACATTTTGGTTTGGTAGTGAACAGTTACAGTACTATATGTGTAAGCTAATTTTGAATGACTCTTAACTGAAGATAAAGTTTAGCAATTGCGATTTATTCATCGCTGTTTGAATTATGAATTCTTTGTCTCATTTTAACCGGCCTCGTTATTAACAAATGTTAATCTACCACAGGTGTCGTTGGTGCTGATGTTCACTATATTATAATCTTAATATTAAGGCTTGATTAAAGATGCATGTCACTTGATAATGACCAAAACATAATCAACATTAATTTTTTAATTAACTTAAAATATAAATATTAGTAAGTAAAATCAAAGATATTAACTGGAGAATAGTATAGTATATTTAAAAATTGATTTGATTATTTTTTGCTAATTTTTAGTTATTAATGTTACAAAATTAAGGGTACCTAGAAGCACTTGGAAAGCACAAACCTCCACCAATCGACCAAAATTCTCGTGAATGCAGCTTTCACCATTTACTATTTTGGTACAAACTGTTCTCATTACGTGTACATTCCCATTAGTGAGTGTGATGAATTTTACCCTACCTTTTCTAAGAAATGTAGAGTAATTTTAAATTAACCACCTCATTGGCTTCTCACATTAACCCTTTCGCTGCGTGCCCCTGGTACTACCGGGGATAATAAAATGTCGTTAAACAGCCCACCCCCGGTACTACCGGGGTATGATAAATCGTTATTTTAACATACTTGGCTATTGCGAAACCCGCCCTCTTTAGTTTCTATACCATCCATGAGAAATTTCCAATTTAAAAAAAAAATGCATTTCCGCATAATAGCGCCCTCTATAATTTTTATAAATAAATCATGTTTTTTCATGATTTTACTGAAAAACTTTATGTCTGCTTTGTTATAAAATGACGAAAATCGTTCAAACTTTTGGTATTTGTATTCTTAGTATGTGTCTGCATTATGATCCAGTGTAAAAAAATGTATCCTATAAACATTTTTTTTAGAAAAAGTAGATTTTTACAGATTTTATGAAAAATTGACTAAAAATGGACACTATGACGTCATGTGACGTCATAGTAGGCCACAATAGGCCAACATATTGCCCACCCTAACACACAAAAATAATTTTGTAAAAATATCGTTTAGTATTTTTTTGACATTTATTTAAAATTCACCTATTTTCCATACAAATATGTCCCGCACACAGGTGGGATTAACACCCCGCAGTGAAAGGGTTAAATGCTTATAAAGGATATGAATATACTGTATAGCTAAACGATGAAAAAAAAGTGTACACTAAAAGTGTAGACTAATCTAATTAACCATTGTGATAAGACTTTACAAAACTTTCTAATGGGGATGTACAGCTAATGTTCGGAAAATTCGTTTAAAGCTTTGATTCAAACTCGGGAACTTTAGATTGGAAGGTAAGCGTGTTTAAAACAAAGGTAACTGTACAGTGGTGATCAGTTGTTTTAAAATAAGGCTAACCATTCTCTGCAATCTATCCATTTATTTCCTCTATGAAAAATCAGTGCATAGGCCTACCTGCCAACATTTGTACTCTTGAATGTGGTAGGCCATCCGGTCTTCCCGTTATTTGGAGAAATAAAGGCTAATAATGCTTACTTTTATTGCCAATTCAATTCAATTTCGTGTATTTTGGTGAATTTCACAGTGTACCTTTTCTACATTTTTATTTTGGTATTAAATTTTAAAAAGCGGTAGAATTTCCATGCAAAAGCGGTAGGTGGTAGGAAGGTTAAAAAAGCGGTAGCCCACCGCCAAAATCGGTAGGGTTGACAGGTATGTCAGTGTAATGTGAACTACAGCCACTACAGATTGTACACTAAATGGCATATGTTTTTTGGAGGCTCCAACAGCCACATGCGACCACGAATCTTCATCAAAATTAAAGTAATTGTTCCTTGGGTCATTTCCAAACTTCCTTGAAAATTACATCACACTCTGCCAATTACTTTTTAAGATATGCTACGAACAGACCAACACAAACACACAAACACACACACAAACACAACTGAAAATATAACCTCGCCAACTTCATTGGCGGAGGTAAATATATATATCCTAATTTCTATTGTCATGGTCATATTTCTTCCAAATATGCAAGTTATTTTTAAAGTAATTTTTGTTTCTTTTTTTTTCAAGTGACATTTAACTGGCTTTTTGGTCTGATTATCAATTCAATTACGTTTAATGATAGTTTTGGTAATAAAGTCTCTTTCAAAATTGTTAAATGACCAAAATGACAAAAATGACAAAAAACATTTTGAATGAACCGCAAGTGATGGGCAAGCAGTGTGCAAGACCCTAACGGCTAATTGTTCAACGGTGTATAGCTGTTGCAAAAAAAATCTGAACTTGCAGAGCATCTTACGACCCAAAATAATCGTGTACTACTGTGGCTTTGTGTCTCAATGACAGTCATAGTAATGCCCGCGCAATTCAGGAGTCTTAAAATTAATCGCAAAAATTATATGAAAGCTGCAATACGTTGTAAGGAAGGCCAAATTGATGAGCAAGCACCGTAAACAGGTCGGGAGTCAATTGTGAAAGGGTCTTAAAAGAGCACTTCTTCCCAAAATTTCAAACATTTATGAAGTCTGTTTGTGTGGTCTTTCAGTTTTATTAGGCCACTAAGCACTCTATAAACAATCGTTAACATGTCTCAATTTATTTTGGGATTAGAGTTTAAAATAGAATATTTTAAACCTGTTAAATCTTTTACTATCTTTATTGGTCATTAGACTATATGTTGTTCCTTGTCCTTGGATTCACTCCAGTGTAATGAGCTTTTAATAGTTCTTAATAATCGCTCATAGAATGGGTAGTAAAATGTTAGTTTATAAATGGCTGGTCGGCTTAATGAAATTCCAATGACTCTCACAAAAGTATGGTCTGTTTGGCTGTCTGTCCATCAGATAATTTTTCAACGCAGAGATTTCATTTTATAATTATCATTTCATGGTTTTAAATGTAGACATTTTTTTCTTTGTTTTCCCAGGGAGTTGTAATAGTACATTTTATCTTAACAATTTGGTAAGTATTTTTTTTTGTTTGCTTTTAATCATCCCAGTCATAATATTGGCTTCAATGTTGTTAAAATACTAAGTATATCTCATTTTTAATTATATCTTTAGACAATTATACTATAAAAAAAAAAACCTTTTAAAAACAAAATAAATTTAAAACAATTTAAAAAAAAAAGCATATATTAAAATTTAATATTTATTTTTTAAATGATCAAGGTCCTGTGAACGAGCGTTTGTGGCTACCAGAGATATTTGCCGTTTACTGGACACATGTTCCATCAAAGTCGCCTGTTTTTTGGAGTAAAAACATACTTATTGATTCAGCACTTATAAATAATTAAAATCATTTTATAGCATAAGAACATGATAAATCATGATAAAATTACAAATATAGTTTATTTTTGTCATTTAAAATTTGGACGGCTACAGATACAAATTTTTAGGACAGTTTACTGAAGTATGATGTATGATGTGAAGTTTTTTTTTCTAAACAGATTTAATATATATTATGATTAAACAAAAGAAAAAATAATTTTCAAATTAGATCTCATGAAACAAGACAAGAATAAAAGCAAAGTTTGTAGCTGTTCTTTCTGATAATGTAGGTAAATTTTCAAAAAAAAAATTGTACTTGTTTGAATGTGTATTGCCTAATTCCATCTGATCATTTAGCTACGACCCTGGAGAATTTAAATGTTCACATAAAGAAAAAAGTGTATGAATCAATTCAGCAATATATCCAAAAAACTATAAATAACCTGAGTAATGCAAATTAACCAAACCCCATTAAATGCACCAAAAGGTCAAAGGTCAACTGATTTAGCCAATCAACGGAAGTAATCCGTTACAGTGTTAATATTGATGACTATTGCACAGTTTGATGTGAATTTACAATTATCACGAAACACTTGTGTGCAAACATTTTTTACGATTTGGCATCTTGGTGTAGATGCGTGAAATCACAAGCATATCGTAAATAGGTGAGACACTTATGAATGGCACAAAGCAGACTGCAACGACATAAAACAATATGTTAACACGTTAGAAAACTGTCAGTAGTAAATTTCATTATATTTTGAAAAAAAATTTATAATTGTTAACTCACAATTTACTATTTTTAATTTATGAACAAATAAGATACTGTACAGTTTGTTTGACACATTTGTTCTTCCTATCTAATCAAATTGGTAACTCTCGTAAGCGAACACCTCCCGTAAGCAGACGTGGACACTTTTTGTCTTAAATTTTACATTTTTTTATGTTAATGTACCTCCCATAAGCTGACATCCTGTAAAATTTAGTGATTTTTCAACGAATATAATTCTGTAAAAATTCTTAAACATTTTAATTGCTGAGAATCATATCACTAATTAAAAATGATAAACAATATTTAATAAAATATTGAATGCGGTGTCTAAAAATTGGAGAGGCCATTTGTGTTGAGAAGGCTGTGAAATGTGAGACATAAGCACAAATACATAATTTTACAATTATGACCCTCTATCGGCCGAAATTCTTGTAAGTGGAAACCTCCCATAAGCGGACACTTTTCCTGGATTCGAGGGTGTCCACTTAGTTATGGGAGGTTCAATTGTAATTATAAGATATTTACTGTATATAATTATAAATTGCCCTCCTCTGTTTGAGATATGTTAGGAATAGTTGTTTCCTTTTAATGAACCTAAAAATGGCACATTTTAATACCACATTAATTATTTTAAGGTGTTAAACGGCAGGTTCACCCAAAACAATTATCTTTCTTATATGTTTTAGTTTATCATAAAAAAGTATATTCAGCCCTATTTTTGATTGTTTACGATTCATTTTACCTATCATAATTATTGTTAAATAGACGAAAATTGCTGAATGGTGAGATAGTTCAAATTACAAGTTAGAATCCCTATTCTTTTACATAAAAATTGTCTGAAAGAGGGGTATTTTAAATAAATTGTGAAAAATCAATGGTCATTCTAAAAATATATAGAAAACTACTTTACTTGTGTGTTTTAACCAAAATTGTTAATTTCTGATGTTTTTATATAGTGTAAGTAGCCATTTTTATTTGATAATAAAACAGTACCCACTTTGCTATTTTGTGTGTAAAAGAACAGGAATAAAATCTAGCATTTACTGTATTTTTATATATATTTTTTAATTCATGAGACTTAAGGGGAAAAATCCTAAAAATTCCCAAATAAGGCTGAATATATATTGTATGATTAACTAAAACATGTAATGAAAAGTAATTTTTTGAGGTAACTTGCCCTTTAATTGCTGTACTAACCAAATTTTGTTGGATTAAAGCTAAGGATATTTTTTAAATAAGTAACTGGGATGATCCAAAATGTCCACTAATCAACTTCTTAAGAAAGTATAATACAACTCCAAGCAATGAGATACATGCCATTGTGACAGGATTCAATAGGCCTATTTCATCATAAATTGTTATCATCAGGAATGATGATGATAATGACATAATTTATGTCGAAATATTGATCCTGTCACGATCGTGTGTATCTCATTGCTTGGAGTATGTATTATACTTTCTTAATTGGAATAAAATATATTGTGGCAGAAGAAAAACATTGTGTCCTTATAATATTTATTAATAATATTTAATAATATTATTTTTTTCATGCATTTTGTTGTTGTTTTTGATGTTCTCTTAAATTCATATAAAAAATAAAAAAAATATTAATTTTAGACATTTTCAGATACTATGATTATGAATATGGTCTATGTCATTATTTTATTTTGAGGACATGTCGAAATATTGAATCCCAACACAATGTCGTGTATTTCTAATACTTGAAGTATGCATGATACTGTGATGGTGACGTAATTAATGTTGAAATATTGAATCCCAACGCAATGTCGTGTATTTCAATACTTGGAGTATGCATTATAGTGTGATGATGACATAATTAATGTTGAAATATTGAATCCCAACACAATATCGTGTATTTCAATACTTGGACTATGCATTATACTGTGATGATGACGTAATTAATGTTGAAATATTGAATCCCAACGCAATGTCGTGTATTTCAATACTTGGAGTTTGCATTATAATTAATGCTGAAATATTAAATCCCAATGCAATGTCATGTATTTCAATATTTGGAATATGCATTATACTTTTTGTTGACTTGGTACTTTTTAGAGTAAAGATTATCCTCAATTATGCAAAAAAAATGTAAAGAAAACCTTTGATATATTAGTCTTCAGCAATGAAAACAAAAATTCTATTCTCAAGGTTTTTTTAACTTAAATTTTACCTTAAATTGTGCGAGTTATTTTAATAATTGTTTTTAAATTATTTTATCAAGTGCTGTATTTGACTGCAAAGCCACTTAAAATTTTGAGCAGCGTTTGTGAGCTTTACGTTAAGTTATTACAGTAACAGAAATGGATCAATATGTGTTAGCAAATGAGGGCAGGTATTGTATTCAAGATACTTATGTTTATATCCATATGTTTTTGTGTGTGATTGTTGACATAACTAATGCACTAAGAAAGATAAATGTTGATGCAAAAATTCTTTAAGAAATCTCTTCGGTTTCCCTGGAATTCATTCATTATCGAAATGCCTCAACGATATAAACTAATTAACTGTTAGTTGGGCATTTCAAAACATCTCATTGATTTGAAATGCTAATTATTTGATTAAACTAATTTATTATTTGCCAGAGGCTTATAAATCATGGTCATTGTATAAAGCACTGCAAACTAGTACTTATATATCCTATATGATGAGATTTCTGTCTTTATTATAATTACAAAAAAAAAGGATTATAACTGAAAATTAGACCTGTAATTTTAATATGTTAATTTCTATTTTCTAGGGGCTACATTTTCCAGGGGTGCATTTAAGTGGGGGGGAGATTAACAGTCTAAAGCTCCCCCTAAAAAAGACCTAAAAATGTTATTTGTGGTTGGAATGACATTGCAGTAGTAGATATAAATGCAATTTGTGTAAAAGTGGCATAGCAGGGGATAGCGCAAGTAGATGTTTTTTCTTTGCTTGTTAAAATCAAATCGGGTTTTGATGCACCCCTAAACTTATAATCTATGGTCTGCTCCCTTGTTGCTTAAATCTGTTTTGTAAATCAGGGACATATTTAACGAGGGTCTGAGACTGGCTCCGGCTATCTCTCTCCCCCCCTCCCCACAACTTTAGAAAATTAAAATATATCAATTTTATTAATATTGTCTATAAAACGCAAAAATTCAGTATTCATAAGACAAGAAATGATCCCTTAACATGTCTGTGAGGCCATTTCTGGACATCTAAAGACCAAATTTTCCTGGGGAAGCATACGGGCCTCCTAAATCTTCGACTCTCTACAGATCCACCTTTTCCAGAAGTATATATCCACTCCTGTAAATCATACTGCTGCTTTTCTTGTTTCTATTAATTTGAGATAAATTAATTATGTTTATGCTGATAAAAAAAGAGATTCCAAATAAAGGATTGTTATTCTTATAATTTGAAAAAGCACGAATTAGAATTTTTAAAATAGAATCACCTAGCATCTACCTTTGAATTTCAAGGTCTTTGGTTTATTCTATGTAGATCATTTAATACAGTATGCATCTTAGCACAAACACAATTTTTTTTTTCGTTGGTAATGATTTTTTTGATATTTTTATTAGTAGGCCCTGTATTTTTCAAAATTTGATATTTTTTCATCAACATCATCATCATCATCATTATCATCATCATCATCTATTATTATTACTAGTAATTACAAATTGTAAGTGAATGCTACGAAGCAAATCCTAGAACATGCCCCCAGACTTCCCTAAAAAATTCACCCTCTACTGTCCCCCTTCCGCCCCCCTCCTTTCCAAAAGTCCGTATGATCCTCCCCTCCCCTGCTTGCCTGGGTTATAATTATCAGATTATCGGATCCATTAACATTTATATTTAGAAATAAACATGGTCA
>JAOTQE010000471.1:0-23099 GCA_025631205.1 Nesometra sesokonis
TCAAACTTGGCAAGATCTCGCTCACAGTCTAAGTTGTTTGAAGGCAAACCTTTGAGATCTTCTTTTGTTAAAGATGTTAAGACTGTAGTCCTTGGTGTTGAGCCTGTTTCTTTAGAAAAGCCATACTCCTTGCCTCTTTGTGTCACTAAATCTACAGCAGCCTTGGTACAAAATTCACCAAGAATGTAACATTCCATTGGAGAGACGGGTTCCTCAGGCTGAAATGAAAACTCAATGTAGTAGTTCCATGCCTTTTAGCTTTCAGATCATTATGAAGCCTCGGAAGAAGGTGAAGTAAGTCAGTCTGCGTTGTCTTATCGACCATGTTGAAGAATGGAAGGATTATGGTGTACGTTAACCAGGCCTAGACCTTTAGTGTTAAAATGTCAATTTTTAAACAAAATTCACTCTTTTCACAAATTTCTTCAATATTTTGAGTGATTTTGACAGTGTTAATGCATTTATCAGGCTAAAAAACATATAAATAGACACCAAAATTGTTTCAATATCGCTTCAAATGAAAAAGTTATGGCTTTTTCAATTTTTGACCGACAATGACTCAGCACTTTTTGCCACGCCCCTCAAAATAAGTTTTTTGGCCCGCACTGTCGCATTTTTCACCCGATTTTCTTAAAAATGGAGTCATATTGATCAGGACAACAAGCCGCTTCAAATAAGACATGTCAAACTTGAGTTTGAAACATCACCCATTTATAGCCCACCTCTACTTCCACCCAGTCAAATTTCAACCTGCCACCCACCCTAAACCTCTGAAAAAGTAAAAATATGCTTTTTAATCATTTGACCACCCATCCTTACATTCTTGGCATCCAACCTTGGATTTTTCTAGCTACATCTCTGAGATGCATGGCAATACATGGAGCAAGGCATGGCAAAACCACCAAGTTGACACACAGTATGTTATTGAGAAATAAGCAACAGGAAATATAAATAAAATACAAAGGAAATTCTTGTCTATTTTGTTTCATAACCTTCGTTATAGATATTCCATTTTGATAATTGACCCATTTTAAAACTTACATAAAGTGTAATATGGTTTCAATATTAACTCAATTTTTCAATTTTGCGACAACCTATTAGTCTTGTCATGACACGCCTCATATTTAAAATAGGGAGCAAGATCTCCATGGTTTAATGCACAGTGACTACCAGTAACAGTTTAGGAGACTCATACAAACGCCTCTGTTTTCTTATACACTAGTTATACAGTACTAGGTCATGATTGTCTAAATTTTGAAAGGCCATAAATTCTTTGACTGACATTTATTACACAAAATTAAAAACTTAAAGGCTGATTATAAAGTCTAATTTTATAGCATTTTAATAGCAAACATGAAGTTTCAGCATTTTTATATTTGTCTGACAACTTAAAGAAACGCATCATGCCCTACAAACCATGTAGGCAATAGAGATATGAACCATAAACAAGCAGGTCTTTAAAATAACGTTGTTCTATTATGTAAAAAAAAAACTGTTTGTACTAGGTGCAGCAGTGTTTTAGGTATACAACAAGTATACAACCAACAACTTTGCATTCCAAACAGACTCTAGATTTAGATTTTTGTTCAATATACTCTAGAGAAAACAATACTCCCACAAACTGACAGAAAGACACAAATGCACATATAAAAATAGTTCTCTAGAAATGTGTAAAAAATCATTGCCATTAAAATGTACCAAAAACATTAATCATGATTTTCCCGAAACACTAAATTTGCATATTCGCCTGTTAATAGGAGCAACGATGTAGATGCATAAATTGTATAAAAAGATAACATAGGCACATTCCATATGGTAACATCAACTTTGTATAAAGAATTAGCTTTGTTTCTATGACCAGAGATACACCATATCAATTTTATTTAATAAAAAACACACTAAAAAAGGGTTTATTTTATGTTATTCATGAGACTGAATTTGATCTATTTTTGAGATCGTCGAAATTGAAATAGTTCAACAAAGGATTTTGTTAACGATACTGCCAATTGGCCTAAAACTACAGTAGAATACTACTACGTTTTTTACGAAGTTTATGCCGTCAGGTGATTTAGAACAAAAAATAAATAAAATTAGGTATTAAATCATAATGGTAATCATAAAGTTATTTCCTATTGATGTTGCCTATCGTGAAAACACAAATCCTTTTAATATGCATACCCCTATGGTAGGAGGGTGGCAGCTCTGACAGTCTGCACTAACTCGGTCTGTCATTGATCAGGTCGTAGATGTCATTTGGTAGAAGATCAAGGACCTGCGGATCACATTGGATTTGATCAAACCATCTCAGATGGGATTAGCCTATTGGATGATTCCCTATTGGCACAGTTTTGATTATCTGGATGGCTTCTTGCTCGGGCCAGATGACCAAACAGATGAAAGTGGGAAGAACACATTTTTCTTCAAAAACCGGGTTGAGATAATTTACCTCACTCGAGTGTTGGACACACTGTCATAATAATGTATCTTGAGGATGGCCCTGAGGCATTTGCCGCCGAAGGCATCAAGTTAAGCAGACAAAGGCCTGAGGGTTCATGTGTCAGATCCATACATTATGATAAGTAGAACAAGAGACTTATAGAGACAGAGCTTGGTTTCTCTTGAGACATTACTTTCCAGAAGCTATTGAGGCTTTTAAATGCCAATGTGGCCAGGGATGTATTACTGATGATGCCATACATCCATGAAATTCAGAAGACCAAATTTTCAACTTCAACGAAACATTATTTTACTACAATAGCAGTGCACTGGTTATTGACAGCAAAACAAGACAACGTAGTCTACAAGAGACTAGCAGTTTACAATCTGTTTTTTTAATGTAATATTTACCTCTGAAACCCCTGTGACGGTACCTATATCAACTGTTGTACAATCCACTAATGCCTTGCCATTATCCATTTCATCTAATACACCTTTCTCTCCAAAAACAATCTGTAAAATGCAATATAAAAAATTATTAATACAGAGCATAATCTACTTTAAAAAACTGTAACACATTTTACAAGGATCTCCATTTAATTATGAACAATTCAAGGCAGTAGGGTTTTTAGTTTTGTAGAAACATTGGATTATTTTGGTATAATTAACCGACACACTGGTTTATTTTACCTTAATCCAGTGTGAACAGCCAGGCAAGATCTTTCAGGTAACTTACAGGAGCCGCTCACCCTGGCTTCTTTCAAAGAGCAGTTATGAATTTATGACTAAATGCTGATATTATCTTATTCTTTTGTGCTTTGGGACTTGTAGAGTGTTATATAAGAAGTATTATCATTATCTAATTTACAAGAGCTGCATTATCTTAAAAGTCTCCAATTTTCCTAGAAAAACCTAACTAAAGCCAGTAAGTCGAATGTGTACAAGGTGACTTGGATATTTTCCAGTTTTCTAACTGAAGGACCAACACTGGTTTTATATCTGTATCTGTAGATGACGTACAAACACCAAATGCTGGTTGTCGCGTACGTTCGTCACGGCCAGTGCAGATTAATTTATGGCAAAATGTGCCTTTGATTAGATTTTCTGAATGTTTCTAGCGTTATGTTTATACTTAAAGGTGGCGGTATGAGGTGCATTTCTGATATCTTGTTCTAATTGGTTCCATTCAGGTATTGTCTTCGGATAAAGAGAGTATCGGTAACAGTCCTTGTTGGTTGATATATGCTTGTAATTACCAATAGTGTTTTGTCTGGTTTTAAAGTTTGATTTAGTAGGGTTTATGTATTTTTTAATGTTACTTGGAACTAGACCTTTAGTTTCTTTATAGAATGTAATGAGGCGAAGTTTAGTTTAGTTTATATGTTATAAAGCTGATCATGTAAAGCAATGCAAGGGCAAAAGATAATACAATTTAGTCTTAAAAGGTTACTCATGGTCTTGGAACAAAGTATTTCCCTTTTGAAATCTATTACGAATTTGATTTTTAATTGACTTTTATACAAAAGTACACTATTGACACACTAACAACAGAATAATTTGCATACAACCTATAAACATATGTGATAAATTATAAAAAATATATACTGCCCTCTATGATATAACTTTTTTAACATCATAAAATAAATTCACAAATTATGGATAATCCAAGTTAACCGAATATTGTGCATAATTTTACCACCTTTTGTAAAAATTGAACTATAATAATTAAAAGATGATAAAATTTGATTTTCATTAGTGTTGTCATGGCATTAAACAGGTAAAACAAACTGTTCACTTGCTCGATGTCTTGTGTTTTTCAAGTTTCAAGAACAAATAGTTTTTAAATCGTGACAAAGTGAACGCACTGATGACATGCCAATGCCGTTGCACATGGCAGAACAATTTGCTTGAGTTATCCTGAACCTGGCCCTGGTTTTTTATAATTGTTTATAAACAAAAGACGCGTTGCAACTGCATTTGACACAACAAAAAAAACGTTTTCTATGCCGGTGGTAAAACCCCCGATGACTTCATTTCCCACAGTGCAGTTCGTTGAAGCAGAAGCTTGACCGACCAATTATGGATGAGCTAACTTGTGCAGGCATTTTTTCAACACTATGAAAACTTTTTAATAAACCGATAAAGATTGTCAAATTCCTCAGATAAATATTACACGTATATGTTGTTGTAGGCCTATGTTAGGCTTACTCAGTGGTACATTATATTTAGGTTCACTCAAACTTCCATTTTTCGACGTTTTCCTAGGCTAGCTGGGGCCTAGGGGCCTCTGGGTAAGCCTACGTCGACGAAGGTATGACTCTACGACGAACGGCATCAACCGAACTTAGAAATGTTGTCCAATTAATTTTTTTCACAAGAATAATTCACCTTATATAAAACAGAAACTTACTTGGCAAATTACAATGAAAACATATTATCCTACGATATATCTACAAAATTTAGTCCTAAATTAGACCCTTGAGCCTACTAAACTTTACTTCCGCATTTCCGATCGCAGGCGTGTATTTTACTTCTGAATAGAATTTCGCTCAAACGAAGAGACGGAGCCAACTTCATTTTTTGCAAAATAGCTAGTAATATGGAATTGTGGAATTGGATAAAAACACGGCGGAAGGCAAGACTATTCTTTATGAAAAGTTTTGTAATGGTGTCTGTCCAAATTGTTAAGCAATAACTGTAGGCAGTGAATAAAAATAAGGCATTGTCTGGCGTGGCCTACTACTGTCAAAATATTCAAGCATATTCGCCGTGTTTGTTGTGTTGACATTCTATCGAGTAAGGTCAAATTGAGACCGGGATCGCGTTGCAGCTAAAAACTGCTGCACAAAAAACGGTTTTTCCCATAAAAAAAAAACATGTTTTTTCTTCTTTGCACACGGAATGGATTGAGTGTTTTGGAACCGTTTTTTTGATCGGAATAAAAACAGTTTTTTTTTTAGTGTTGCCATTTCTGCTGGTAAAAATAAAAACGTTTTTAAAAAACCGTTTTAAAAAACGGTTTTTCTTACGAGCAGAAACAGGTCCTGTCATAACACAGTGCCACTATGGTGGAAGACAGGATTAGTACCATCTAACATCATACTGTTTCTCTGAATTATATTTGATTTTATATTTTTAGGCATTATATTAACCATCGCGTTTTAAAGTTTGTTCATTCATTTGTTTGTCCTGCATTCATGTCATACGTAATTAATAGTTTAAGCATGGAATGTAGAATGCACTCAATGCCAGTAACAGCTCTTTGATGTTGGTCTTCCTGGAACCTAGATGGATCAGAAATTCTTGAGATTCAAGAGCAGTTCATTAAGACTTGAGAAACTCTGTAAACTAGATTGTTGCTACTTACAGCTCTGAGTGCTTCAGGGTCCGAAACCATTGAGAATGTAATGTCAGAATTCTTGACCACATCAGCTATACTCTCACCCATAGTAGCACCTGCCTTCACAATTTCAGCACACTACAAAAGACAAAAATGTATGAACAATATTAAATTATGTTACCATTAATAAATCGAAAAATATCATCAACAGTCAATGGGTAAGAGTCAATTGGTAACCACTTCCCAATTATTACACAATCTAAAACTGTTTTAAATCAGCTAAACAAATCCTATTTAGCCATTTTGTAAACAACTTAAATTCACAATATAGATTTTAAATAAAAAAAAATAGACTTTAGTCAATGTGTTGAAAGATCAGTTGGATAAAAAAAATAAATATAAGTGAGACTCCAACCAAATTAAATTGACACAAAGTTTTTTTTTTATTCTGTCCATGCATATCCAGATCATCCCTTCATTGGTATATATAGACACCAACTTCTCTTCACTGATCTTTCCTTCGTTTTTCTACGAGCTATTTAATCTTTACATAATTATTTTAAAATGTAATATAAATACTTAATGCTTTTTCTTTGAAAACCCTTTTTTCTTAGCAATTTTATACACAGGAGGAAAATAAAGTTAGTCCGAGTCTTTAGGTTATTTTTTATTGAACTGGTGTGATAAATGAACGATCCACAAAGGTCCGAAGTGGACTTATTTTACCAGTTGGGTATTTATGGTGGTCACTGGGAAGTAAACTTGAAAACACTGTTATACAGTAGAACCCCGTTTTTACGTATGGCACGGGACCAGAGGCCATACGTTAAAGTGAGAATTCGTAAAATCGAGTTACAGTCAAATTAGTGCCGACTTTCGCCCTATGTACGTAGCCTAGGCCCTAGGCGGCCGCGCTAGTCTAACTGCGCTTGTCTAGCCAAGGCCTAGCCTAGATTAAAAATAAACGGGGCAAATGCTCGAAAGGGAAAATCCCCTTCCCGCATTGTTTTGTTATGTCTACTACTGTAGGTTATCTAAAAATATTGGTTTATTAATCAGGCATATTAGTTAGCGATAATTCTTGGCCAATCGCCGTACCCAATTTCGCGGAGAATTTACATCGTGTTTGTTACAAAACAACGTGGAGAGACGGTTTTGGGCGATTTATATGAACGGCGATTGTGCGCGTGTAAATTCCACGTGGAAAGGATTGGATGTATGTCGGTACTGCTAGATGGTTATCTTAGTGATACGGCGGTGGTGTGAATAGTACCACTGAAGATTGTTTTTGTGTATTCGCGATCTTTGATTTTGTTTCCGAACTAGGATTTCATACATTGGTTTTGAATGCATTAATCGCCAAATTGTATTGTTAGCAATATTCTGTGTTTTAATAACCCTTTCCACAATGACTGAATACGGTAGTAAGTTAGGAATCGTTTTCGTGAGTATTAAAATATTTTTCGAACTGACGCATATTGATGCATGACTAGAGTGACATGCCTATCTTGAGGCTGTCATCGGTGGTTGATTGGTCATGGTGCAGCCTAGGCCTAGATTATTTACGAACTAGGAACTTGTCAGGCATGCTTTTTAGATGTTAAAAAGGCGGTTTTTAGAATTAAATGAAACACAAATGTCCAATAATCGTTTATTCATGATAAAATAGTAAATAAAACTATACTATTACATGGTTATTAGTAATTAAAATAAAATTGATGACGTCATCAGGCCGTAAAAATGGGGTTCTACTGTACTTCTTTTAAATAGTATTTAACATGTACATGAGACATGATGTAGGAATAAATGCTTAAACGTTCAAATGATGGTGCACTGTTAATTTCTTCTATTTTGATTGTCCAACCAAAACAAACACAAAAAAGCCAATCAGACGCCATTGATCTCAAGTCTTTAATACACAATACAGAGACCATCACAAGTTTAGCTGGATAACTGCCACTAAATGCAATGTCAATTACACAATTATTTTATGTTATTATCTTATCTGATTAAAATAAGCAAAAAAATAAATTATAATTTTATTTTATAGTATCAAACATTATAGAACAGTTTTTACATGAATACATTATATTATTTGTCAATGAAAATACCACAGAAAATTATAAACCATTAATAACAATTGTTAGTATATTAGATCTACAAGCAAACTTGGTTTCTATACAAAATAAAATTCAATATATTAACTGCAGATAAAGGTTGTATGAGTGCAATATATTTTGTTAAGGTAGTATAGTATAAATTACTAACAGTACAAATTATGGTTATATTAAAAAATAGGAAAAATACATTAAAATCTACTTTGGATCTATCAACCCTTAAAAATAAAATCTCCATTTAGAGAAAATATTAAGAGGCATTTTTTTTTTTTTAAATATAGCTAAAAGCCTACTACTTACACTCTACATTTAATACTTATCAACCTTTATTTAAAAAAAATAGTTTCAAGTCCAAAAATCTCCATTTAGAATTTAAACCAACCCTATATTGAAATGGAAGAATCTAAAATATCTCCATTCAGAAGAAACACAAAGAATAGTAGACATGTGAAAGCCTAACAAAATCAGTGACTAATGCAACATTGCAAACCAACCGCTTTTCACTTCCTCGCACGCTTGTGTGAATAATACACGCATTAACACAAGAACAAACAGGCCGGTACTGAGTGACAGGACTATACGGTACACATTGTCCAGGAGGAGCATGGCTTTGGAAGGTGAGTATAGGGCTGTGATTAGGGGTGGTAATAGGCTTAGCAGTCTAACAATTAACTACTTAGTTTTAACTAATTTTATTGTAAGAAAGAGGTTAATGAAGTGCCTAAGGAACTACAAGTTTAGATTTTGCTGCAGCAAAAATAATACATCAATTTTTATAGAGCTTTTTCCAAGGCCCTTCCATTGACAATGATGCAAGTATAAGGTTATGATTTTATCATTTTACCCTAGCAAGCTAAAGTTTTCATTTTTCAGGACAAAATCAACCCAACAATTACATTAGCACAAGCTAGATACTTACGGAACATACAGAACAAAATATTCTTATTAACACAATCAAATGATTTTAATGAACCTGTAAATCTTGTGAGCCTGTAAATATTGCAATTGTTTTTTATATTCTGAAAAAAATATTAATATTTATTGCAATTCTATGAAATATTTGTTTACGCTTCATAATGTCAAATACAAACATTTCCCCTGTTCTCTTATTATGTTTGCTGACATAGGGATGTTTTAATGACTTAGGTATGTTAAGGTAAAATACCTTGTATTTCATTGAATAAGGCTATGTTCAGACTCAACGGTTAAGCGGAGCATAACGTATGCGGCGTAGGATTATCTGTGTCTGAACTAGCCAGCGATTAGTGCAAGTCCCTAATCCGGAGCGTAACTTGTGCTTCCTGCAAACCCCGGTTTAGCGTAAGTTATGGAGCTATGCCTCGTACACCCGAATGGTTTTGTCCTTGTGTTACGCGCTGTCCAATCACAATTTGCAATCAGTCTACATTGGCCAATCAATTACAGATAGAAAATCCCACTGGCGGCAATTTTAAAATTGCTTATGACTTGCGCTACGCCTTGTGTCCGAACACCTTGGTGGTTACGCCACAGATTAGCTTGCGCCTTGCTTACGCTAAGCTCTGCTTAAGTCTGAACGTGGCCCGATATTCCGATAATACACCGGCTTGTAGGATCACTTGCCAATGTCCAGAGGGCATGTAGAACAATTGCCAAAGTTTACAGGGCATGCAGGATCATCATCATCCATCATACTATACTTTACATAGCATGTAGGATCACCTGCCAGATCCCCATGGGGCATGTAGGATCACTTGTCAAATGTAAATAGGGCATGTATGATCACTTGCTAGATTTTTATAGGGCATGAAGGATCACTTGTCAGATGTCCACAGGGCATGTAGGATCACTTGCTAGATATTTATAGGGCATGCAGGATCACTTGCCAGATGTCCACAGGGCATGTAAGATCACTTGTCAGATGTCCACAGGGCATGTAGAATCACTTGCTAGATTTTTACAGGGCATGTATGATCACTTCCCAGATGTCCACAGGGTGTGTATGCTCAATTGCCAGATGTATGTATAGCATAGGATGACTTGCTAGATTTTCAAAGGGAATGTAGAACATTTGCCAGATTTCCACAGGGTTATTTAGGATCATTTGCTACATTTTCACACTTTCCAGATGTAAATAGGCCATGCAGTTTCACTTGTTGGATTTTTCACAAGACTTTTTAAAAATTAAAAGCAAGATTCATTCTCACAATTCAAAGTTGGTTCTCATTACAATTACAAAATAATGCGAATAATAACAAAACTATCATTTTCATGAAATAAACATGTTTTAGACGATCTTCTCACAGCCTATCGAGCTTCTTTTTGGTGTCAGAGACCACGCCTTGGGTCCCGATAGCGGCAATATCGACAGAGGCGATAGGCCTACTCTGCTCTCTTTAGTAAGGGATCAGTCATATTTTAACTGTTTGTTTGTAGTATTTTTGTCATGATTCGTAAATGATTAAATTAAACAAAAAGAGATTATTTTATACATTATGACATCTTTAGTAAAATCTGTGTTGGCAATCTTTTTTACCAATAACATCTTCGCGATTTTCGTGTGGCCTTAATTCTAGCAATCGTTGGGTCATCGCGTAATTTGCAAAAAATTAAGGGCGTGCGAAAATAAAAGGCTTTACATTATACGGAAATGGTAAATTGTCCGAAAAACATGACTTGTCAGGCATGGCTTTTGGGTTGGTTTTGACGTACCCTAATTATCTACATACAACTTTGAGTCCTCTACAAGCACTCCTGTATTCACGATAAAACTATAAACTAATGAGGGCAAAAACATCTGAGAATCAAAATTATATCATAATTATTTTTCAATAAAAATTTTTACTGGTAAATTTGATGGCATCTATTGCAACAAAACTATGGAATAACCTTCCATACAATATAAAGTGCTGTGATTCTCTAAGTGAATTCAAAACACTTCTTAAATCGTATCTCTTTCTGGGATGAAACTAAAACAATCCAAGGGTGGGTGGCAACAATTTAAGTGTGGGTGATAAAATGATTAAAAACAGCATTTTTACCTTTTCAGAGGCTTAGGGTGGGTGGCAGATTGAAATTTGACTGGGTGGAAGGTCTTCAAATAGTCTTCAGGGTGGGTAGAAATTTTTTAGGATGGGTGGCTCCGCCTACCTCCGCCCAGCATAATTGCATCCCTGCTCTTTAAATCCGCGTTTAATTAATTACTATGTTACTCAACTTTAGCCACTTGATCATATCAGGAGTTACTGCGCGTTGGAATAGTTTTCTAGATTGATGGCACATTAATAATGCTCCATTATCATCATCAATTATTATTATTATTATTATTATTATTATTATAATATTATTATAATTATTATTATTATGGCTAAAACCATTTAATACTAGAACACTGAATTTAAATATTAGGTAAACCTTACTTTCCCGAACTACCTGAAAATTAAACAAATTGGATAGTATGCATGGTGATGAATGTTAAGAGAGGTTACTATAGTATAATTCAAAATGTTTTTGGTAGGAAATGAGAATTTAAGTTATTGAATAAAAACCATGTATTGATCATTTTAATGCAATTTGTTGAAGACTATGGCTAATGCTATAAACTATTAATGTATGTTACAAACTACGAGATATCACCAGCAAAGTACAGTAGTACTATGTTTACCTTAAAGATTTATTTGCTAAAGTTAAAGCAGTGTATTAAACCTTAATACACACTTTACATCCAAAGGCTAAATATGCCCAGAAGAAATACATGTTACATTTGCTGTGAAAAAACAACCTTTATCTGTTGGATTAATTGGTACCTGCTAGTGCATGTGTGTACTATAATAATCAAAAGACAATAATAGGCAATTGGAATTACTTAACCATCAAGTTGTTAGCATGTACAATTTAAACATTAACTGAATTATCAAGGAAATCATATACAGTACTCGTACAACTCATACTGTACATTAAATGGATTCATAACTTAAAATAAAATGAATTTTAAATTCATGTAAGGTATACTTTATTAATGACCTATTTAAGTACCATTAATGTATTATCAGGGTTTGAATTTCCTTAAAATGTCCCCACAGCAAAAACTTACCAGTTGGATTAGTTTTTATGGTATTTATTTTATAAAGTGTGATTTCAAACAGTAAACTTTTGCTGTGGACTGATGGTCTACTACAGCAGTAAAGGGTTCCTTCCATAGCTATTGCTGTCGAAGGTGTGGAGAAATTCGAACCCTGATTATTCTTAATCTTTAAATCAACAGTGATGTGAAGTTTTCCCAGTAGGGTCAACCTTCCCTGATGGGGAAATCTATAATGTTTAACTGGGGATACTTTTTTACTGGATCTTTTGTGGCAATTTTTCTTTAATTTTTTATTGAATTTATTATCTTTTTAGTAAATCATGCATGGAAGGTTCAATACAGGCCTATGGTCCGCAGGTTCCTTGCAGTTTTAATTTCTAACCATGGACATTAGTCTACTTGTACATAAGGTTGAATGGGGAGAGAATAACCTGTCGCCCAAACCCATGTTCTGGACAAGATAGAAACATGCCCTTATTAGGAAAATTGATTACTGTAAAACCCTTTATTTTCGCGTCCATAAGATTTCGCGATTTCACAATTTGAAACATTTCATGACCTTTTATTTTTGCAATAGGACGATGTAATAGATAACATTTTCGAGATTTTTACCCTTTATAATGTTGCACACAATGACTATTATTTTTTTCATAAACTAATTATTTGGTTAAAGACGATGACGTTAGTTTTGAAAATTATAATTAATGACGTCTAGGCCCGATCCACCTACCTCTATGATTGATAAATGATTTACCATCCTTCTGTTGCCTACATTGAATCGCTAGGCCCAACCGAAGTACGCTAGGCCCAACCGAAGTAGGCTAGGCCCTAGGCTGATTTCGCGCGACAAATTCTGAACATCAAAGTATTCTGTAGCCAAGTGTTTAAAATAATTTTTTTTTTTTGGATCATGAAGTCATCAAAAGTTGATGTTAATGGCAGATGCATGTAGTCAAGCCAGAAGGTTACGACATGAATCACGTAGACCAAGCAATTGTAAATAAAAAATTTCCCGAAAATATATTTGCATCTTTAAATTGTTATACAACAGCGGAGTTGATTCCTTAAGGAAAACAAATTATACAACAAACTGACATGTTACCTAATAACACTAGACTATTATTTGTTTTATTCTTGATGTCTAAGCATTCACACTACTACTGTAGTACTATGGTAACTCCATGTCAAATCAATCAAGATTTTTCTTCTATCTCTCTCATCTTTTCAAAACTTTGGAAATTGGAATTTCGTTTGCCACAATAAGGAAAGCCCAGAAATAAAAACATCCAGGGATGTAGCTAGAAAAATCAAAGGGTGGGCCAGCAACAATGTAAGGGTGGGTGGCATGATGACTAAAAACAGTATTTTTACCTTTTTCAGGGGCTTAGGGTGGGTTGCAGATTGAATTTAGGCTGGGTGGAAGGCCTTAAAATAAGCTCTAGGGTGGGTGGAACAATTTTAGGGTGGACGGCCTGCCCACCTCCGCCCTGCATAATTACATCCCTGAACATCTGATCTCGGCCATATTATTACCGAGATACAGGTTAACAAACCAATAACTGATCATATTTCATTAAGTACAATATATACCAATGAATCTGATTTTGTGCCATTTTAAACCTAATAAATGGTTCTTTACAGGTGTACAGAATTTTAAAACAAACACTGGGTATAGATATCATCAATATATTTAAAGTTTAAAAAAAAAACGTTTTTCTTTAAAAATTTTGAGATGTCTTTTATAATTAAAGAAACTTTGGTCAGTTTGGAGATGAGTGACCCCACAGTCTTTGAGTTATAAGAAATTATGCATTAAGATTTTAATTGAAATTGCCTTTTTCCAGAATTATATACATGTTAAAAATAATAATAAAAAACAGCATTTTATTATCTAAATTATGTGGAAATTCTTTAAAAAAATTGTTTACCATCATGTAACTAGTATTTGAAGCTGGAATAATTTATTGATTTTTAATAAGTATTAAATTGAATATGAAATTATATTGATAAATTAAATAGAACAATACAGTATAAACCTATAATGCACATTATCCTAATTTTCAATTACTAAATGCTCTCTTCATTATCTTTACAACCCATTCCCCCTCACATTAAACATGCTTTATATTTATATATTTTACTTTTAAAAAATGTCTAAGGAAGTTGTCAAACTTGTTCCACCACAATTCTGTATGCTGTTTTTAGAAATATCCAGTATCAATGACAAACCGCGAAAAAGGTTGCTGATGACAAATTACCCATCATGGACTAATAAAACCACATACGATACTGAAATCAAGACACTACAGAGTTTACGTTTCCACATAATTAACGTTGATAAAATGACGTCATCGGGATTATTAGAACGTTTGTTAAATGACAAAGTAACTACATTCTAACCGGGTAGTTAGTTTGCAAACAATGTGGCAAGCAGAGATTACAAACAACTTGTTTATGATACGGTGCTAAGTGGTTTTGGACATTACCTTTTACGAAAGAGCGCAAAAGTGGCAAACTCTGGTATGAACATCCCTTGCGGCTTGTTAGACGACACATCTTTCACTAAAACCCCTGGGGTCCCAACACTCAGGTAACGCTTCAAACCTATTGTGTACACTATTGCAGAGTATTTTAAGTTGGAAAGTGCTATATTTTGTATTGTAATAAAATGCCTTGTTTATTTGGAACTGCGACTAACTGTTTCAGACCCAGATATAAGCAACCAGTAGACATAAACAGGTCTGAATTTGGGCTTTTTAGGTGAAAGTCACAAGTCACAAACCATTTTATTCAATCCAAATAAATACAAGAGATCTTTTTTCCATTCTAGGCATATATAGTATTTAAAAATAATATTATTTAGGATCCGGGAGACTTTCATTATGGCTAACCAATAGTCGCTCACATGGAAGCCACCTATTTGGTCTCTGGATTTACATATTGAGAGCAGTAAGGCGATCTGTTAGGGTAATTCGGCCAAAATTTAAAAAGTTTAGTTTATTTACAACTTCTATGAATTTTACCAGATCAAGTAGTTTTTTTCGGTAGTATTTTTCAATTGAATTACTTTGTAAACCTTTGTGACAAGGTAAAAGGTCTTAAATAAGTAAATGTTCAAGAGCATCTCGGCCATCTGGTAGGGCACTGAAGCAGCAGAAAACATGGCGGAGGCTTCGACCAGACTGGTGTATGAAACGGATGATAGACTGAGTAGGTAGGCCCACGAAGAGATAAATTTTTAATGTTATTTTCCATTCGACATAAAGATAATATGGAATTCTCTTGTTAAAGACACTACAAAAGTTCACATTCGAAGCTAGCTAGCGAAGCTAGACCTATGCTGTTGTTTTGTTGCACAGTAGTTGTCTGTAATTTGACTAAAGTCATATAATAATCGGTAATTTTGCCTTACCGCTAAAAAAAAGTGCACCACGATAATCGATTACTTTAAACCCTCAATCCATAGTGTTTTTAATCGGCGTTTTTTAATTGGTTTTTTTCAAACTGGTCCGATCTCTACTGCCAGAAAATAATTGATTTAAAGACATTTTTCGTCAATTTTTTTCTCTCCACTAGAAACAGGCCCTAGGTGACTGATAAAACAATTTTTTTTAATTATAGGCCTATTATAATTGTAGTTTATGATGTTATAACTTGGTAGTGCTTGCCTACCAATACCAAGCTCCCATATTCAATTCTGACCAAGCATTAGGACTACTCTCACAACAAACAAAGTTTGAGTTTATATTATAAGCATATATCCATCATGTAATGGACAAGATTAACTCCTATTCCTTACCACTCATTATTATTATTGATATATTGCAATAGGGTCTGCAAGTCCCAACTAAATATCTTAATAGGCCTAACTATGGGTGAAATTTTCAGTCCATGTCAGAACCCACCATGGCATGGTCCTTCTCATTGGTCCTTTCCCTAAATGCCATCCAGATTCTATCATAATGAAAGATTAGCCAATGTCCTATGTTACCAGTTCAAAATTGTTATGTCTGTTGTCAGATATATTTATATACAGTTGAATCTCCCAAAAACTGATTACTTGAAAAACAGAATTTCTGATGAAAACAATTCCTAAAATCATTAAACTATTTTAACACATACACATCCAAGGGTTCACAGAATTGGTTGCTCGATGACCCAAGCCAACCAAAAATTGATGTGAGCCAACCAAAAATAATTAGGGTATATCCCGACGGGCAACAATTTTTTTTCATGCTAACCGATAAATGTGTCAAATTAGAAGCTTTGGCTAGACCTAGCCCTAGAGAAAAAGATAAAGCAGTACTTCTATGAATGGCTGTCTTATCGTGAAACCCGAACACTATTGTCCAGACCTAGTACAGCTCTAAACATTGCAAATTTCCTATATTAATAGCAATATTACAATCCATTTTTTTTTAAATTGGAGGGCAACTAAGCTGAGAGGACAACCAAATTTTAAACCTTGGTTGCCCAAATCAACTAAATATTTCAAAATCCTGCGAGGCCTGCATCCAATAAACAAAACTGTCTGTAAACCAAACATTAGATGGTTTGAAGTGTGGTAGGTTTTGGGACCATCCACTGTACAGTATAATAAATAAATTCAATTAAATTTATTCAACAACAAAACAAACTGAAAGTGTAAAAATGAACATAGAAAAAAAATAAATGAATCCATAAAGCATTTAAACATTACTATTCAAGGTTTGTACTGTACCAAAGCACTATGTTACACTACCTAATAAGTATTCCATTACCTACTTAAAAAAGTAAAGCATGCACAAAGGTGTTAACTGTGAAATTGTATAAAACTTGTATGATGAAGTAGGTAGGAAGTCAAAGAGTTCAGAATATAACCAGGTCTCAGAGATAGTAAGCCAGGTACAACCTGGCACAGACAAATGCTCATGAATATGCAACACAACATACTCATTAATAGTTTATTTCATGTGCCTGGGAAACAGTGGTGAGACAAAAGGCACAAGTTACACAATGCATCAATGACATCATGGGTAAGCCCTGACATACAGACAGGTGAAGTAGGTGGACTTTAAACCATGTACAACCCTTTTAGGAACATGCGGTTGAGTAACAATTTAGAAGTCGATGACTGCTCAGACCGACCCTAAATAAACCAGTTAATACTGAAGAAATTGTGACCAAAACATGTCAAAGATCAGTAGTTTGATGTTGAGTAGGAAGTTGATATCGGATGTTGATTTGCATAAATTAGGGACAGCCATGCCGTTAACGTAGCAACGATTCATAGTAATAGAATGACTAACAGCGAGAATCGATAGAATGCAGCAGAGCTTACAAGTTAGCACTCGTAATGAAAGGAAAACTTGTTTAGAACTTTTAAAGGTCAGTTTATAATATTATTCAAATTTAATGAAATCTATAAACTTAAGTAAGCAAACTGTAGTGATTTCTAGTGTTGAATAATAGAGAGGAAATGGCAAATATGTCAAATTGATTACGCAATGAATTAAACAGAGTTATTGTACACGCGATTTAAATTCAGGAATTTTATTTGATTTAATTAAAATGAAATACTTTACATATCTATTTAACAGTTTTAATACGACAATCATTTACAATCATAGTATTGTGGGTTTCTGAATGCTGTCAAGCGTAGCATACAAAAGACCCAAATATCCACAAACAATTCAATAGTCTAATTCCTCTTCTATTGATCAGGACCTTAAATCACTAACCACGTTATTTCATGATAAAATTCTACCCCAGATCGATCTATGTAATTAATTTTTTATTTAATTGTTGATGTCTCACATGACTTTCACTTCATTTGAATCGCAATTCATAAGAATTTTTAACAGGGTTTTCAAAAAGAATAAATTCCACTAGCAAATTACTCATAATAAATAAGGTCATCCTGTTACAATAATCTATTTCACAACATTACTCACAAATTAATTTTCATCATAAAATATCTTCAGAATTTTAGTTGGATAATATTTCATCCCAGCAAAAAGGTTAGTTTTTTGATACCGTACGAATCATGGTTATAACATCAACAACACTTTTTTCCATTGTTGCATAGTTGAGAAGCTGAAAAATAACGAGCTTTTGAATCAGTGATAATGGACTCACGGACGGTACTCGGGCGTGAAAATTGATCTGCACATGTACGACAACCCCCACCCTTGGCATTCTTGGCAAAATCATGAGCTGTGTTTGGCAAATTTATGTGTGCGGAGAATAAAAAAACGAATAACTTTGCAGCAATCAGCGTTCTCTGATTGTGGAAATGCATAAACAAACAGGCTTCGCTGTGTATCGGATACAGAGATAGGGCCTAGGACTTGAATATCTTTGAGATTGGACTGATTATATGCATTATATCGATTATTATTTGCTGTCATATTGCGTATAATTGCTGTCAAAATGCAGTTTTACACCAAGGATATTTGTTTTGATTTGTTCGTTCTTCCATTGTGAAATAGTGAGTATTGAGAACAAACAGTCATCATAGAGTATGTCTATGCTGTAGATGTGATAGCTTGGTAATACCCTGGGAGGGGTGACTTTGGGGTATTTACGAGCTTACGAGGAATACCAACTTATCAGTATATTTAATGTACTAACAATCTTACAGGTTTATTGAGACAATGTAAAAATATTTTGCCTAAAGACATTAACAAATATTAATTTTAGTATTCATTTTTACCATGACTACATTTATCAAGCACCATTCATTTAAATCATAGTCACAGTTTACACATTCTTCAACCCATTTCATGAATTCATAACTTCATTTCACATTTACTACATCATATTTTATTCATTTAATTACTATCCACATTCATCATATTCTGCCACATTCCTGCTTCTACCACAGCCGCACACTAAATTTTCTACAACTGGATTCATTCATTTTAACCATGTCCCCATCTCCAACAACTTGTACCATATTCACCTATATTTTAATATTTTATCTTGCAGATGTAAGGAATCTACGCTGGTTTTGATGTTCGTATCCAAGCAACTGACAACAGTCAACATAAGAATGTCACCTTTAATACTGTGATAGTTATACAGGAATATGATCATCATGGGATCAGTTACTTATCCACTGCTGCTTCTGATGACAGTTATAATGTTGCACTTACTTCAACAGACACATGGTGATGTAACGACAAGCTGGACTTGTCCTAAATCATGTATTTGCACTTCACAAGGTGCTGTATATTGTGATCTACGAAATCTAATATCTGTTACATCAACAATGAAAACAGATGACCTGTACATAAATTCGCAAAATAAAAAACATAATCAGAACTTATTAGACCAAAATATACAACTTTCGCATAATCAATTGCGAACAATTTTTAAGGATGTTTTACAACAAATGCCAACAGCAAAAATAGTTGATCTTTCAGATAATATGTTACATTGTGATTGTGAATTACTCTCACTCAAGAAATATCTTATAGATAATATGAACAATCAACTACCAAATAATATTGGCTATAAATGTACAAGTCCACCATCTTTGAAAGGTCAAAGGTTGAAGGATATCACAAGTCATGATTTAAATTGTCCTGTCGATAGGTTGGCAAGACAACGAAGGAAAGCGGGTAACAGACGCAAACTACCAACATATACTCCAACACCTGTTGATTATTGTATGGTAAATCATTGCATCAATGATGGTGTATGTGTTCTACGTGATGGTTCTTCTATTTGTCTGTGTCCGCTGAGTTATAATGGTGTGAATTGTGAAATCCGGTCAGAACCTCAACTACAAGTTTACGCAAAACAATTACCAGACAAGACGGTCCAAGTAAATTGGACGCTTGATCGTGATCCACTAAATACTGAATTCAATCTCGAGATGAAAACCGCGGATGGTATCCGCTTGATTCAATCGCAAATGTTACCTAGTGAAATGCGACAAATGACCATTGAGGGTCCATTTCTCACAACACGTGTCAGAGTGTGTGTTTATATTTACGAGAATGACATCATAACAAACACTGTATCATGTCGGAAAATTTACATTGATGAACGTGGTTATGGGTTGCCACCACCAAGTGATTTGCCAGATGATAAAATTTACAACCCATATGATGCTTCTAATTTTAATGAGGTTATAGACAAGGCGAGCATAGCACTTGGTAGTATCATAGGTCTCTGTGGATTGCTCATACTTGGACTTGCCATTGCTTACAAAAACCGACAACTAGATTCAGATAACAATGCGAATATGCCAGTAGACATAAACGGACTCAGTTCAGCATATGCTGGCAACACCATCATACAACTACAAACTATACGAGAAAGCTATGAGGAGGAAGGGCAAGAGGCTACACTTGCAGATGCGAGTCAGGTACCGATCGTCGAAACAACGGGAGAAGCACTCAATATGAATAACTCTGCTTCAACTATATACCATGGTGCACGTCACAAACGAAGCGGTGTTGGCTACAATTCCCGACAAAGTCGCACTCAAAGCAGAGCAGGTGGATTATAGCCAACTCTAAGGCAATCTAATTATAGTGAGACAGGGGCGATAAGCTTAATTTCAGACTGAATCGTGAACAGACCAATCAATTATGTCATATTAAGGTTTTTATGAATTCAGAAATTTGTCAAAATTGATGAAATTTATTTATGAAATGAAGAACAATTTGCCTTATTGCACTGGCAAAGATAATGTGACTAGAAATGATCATTTATTGTAATATTTGGATCTTATGAAAATAATATGAAAGAAAAAATGTTTTGAGGAAAAAAAGGTACTACAAATGATGTTTTAGGAATAACACCATAACAAGTCAACGATGATGTCACAATTGACATTTAAGTGTTTACAAAGTTTTATTAAATGGTTGATGATGGTTTGAACTAAACAAATTAATAGCCAGTGATAAATGATTGTATCCTTATTTTTTACATCTTCAAGTTTGTTAGGCCTGTTAATTTGAGATGCAGCTGCAATAAACGTTGAAAGACGTCACTAGAGAATTCACTACACCAAAGTAAAATTGCTTAATATATTCCGATTTGATTTGAGATTTGTTTCTAGTTGTAAGGAGAATCATCAAGCAACTGTGTAACATACACAAACACTTTTCAATGTAATGAAGTTATTGCTTGACTATGAAGGAATTTAACACTAGATGACAAGCGAAGTGACATACAGAGTCTAATAAAATACACCGCAGGTCGTCACAATTTCATATAATTTTACTACCGATTTGAGTACTACTTAAGGATTCATTACTGATGGTTTCATTTAAAAATTAACAGTTCTCGGACAACTATTATTTTGAACATGGGTTATTTACCTGCATACAATATTGTTTTATTCTTGTGACAAAAATGGAAACACGAGATCCGTCGTTTCTTTAAGAATTCGTTATAACCAAGTACTAATTTTAAGTTTCAAATGCGGAGACATCATCCACACTACTTTATAGTTGTCATTATGTGTGTACGCCTGTGCAACTTAAACTTTTTTTTTCAATGATAACCATATTTCAAACAAACAAAATCAAAGAATAATGATGTGTCCATGATTGTTGTTAGCTAACAAACTAAATGATCAAATTTTGCTTCAATTATGCTATGTACTATTGAATGGGTTCAAGGGGAATATAAAAAATATTATATGAACTGTGGAAAAATATTGAAAGAGTTGAAGATGAGAACAATATACAGTATTACCAGAAAAATATTGTAAAATAGTGCGACATAGACCTAGAACTTGTGACATAAACAATGCTGTAAAATTTGATTTTTAACATTTTAATTTTCGAATAACTTGTAACATGGTACCTCTTGTTTTTCTTAAATTAACTATACCTATTACCAATAGTATATCTGTAATTGTGAGTTTTCCATTGACAAGCCTTTGGTTTTCATGACCTGCCAAATGCAGAACACTAGCTTTCGATAATCAGTAAACAAAAAAACAAGCGATAAAGAATGCCTCCTATATTGAAAACAATACGAAATTTTAGCTGTGTGATGTAAAATCGGTCAAGTAGCGGCATTTGTCACATGGCATCTTGTTGCTGGCGATTCACCGCTGCAAAACATTGTCCAGTGCATGCGTTGACATATGTACAGCCATTGTTAGTGGCTAGCTTTGTTTATCACAGTAAGATGATTATTGACTTGACTAAACAGGTAAAAAATCGAGGCCCAGAAACCGATGATTGGGCTTAAGCATATGGATCGGGCTAGCGATTTTTTTACAACTTTGATTTCATGTGTACTGAAATAAATTTTAAAATTTGACTTGTACTTTCAAAATTAATTAACCACATTTGGACCTAAATCTTCTGTCAACATAGACAAATTTTGACTTATAGAAAACCGACTTTGAAATTTAATTAATTTGTATTATAATGTATAGTGAAAATTGGGACTTTTAAAAAAAATCGACCTGTGGAAATATTCAGCATAGGCAAATTTGATGGAGTTGACTGTATTATTAAATTATATTTATATTTTACAGGGCAATGCTAAAAATTTTTTTTTCAAGTAATGCCTTCAAATTTTTAAAGGGATCAAAAATTAATCATACACCTATGGGCCATCCATAAATGATGTCACACAAATTTTGGTATTTTTTTACCCCCCTCGCTCCCCTTGTCACAATTTGTTAGACCCTCTAAAATGACGTCACAAACCTTAAAGTTTTCGAAAATATACACTCCGATTTAACTTAATTTAGAAATCATAAAATTGCTTCAATTTTCAAATTTGATATTTCATCCGAGTATAGGCCCCCCCCCCCTAAATTTGCCGATTTTTGTGGCCAGGCCCCATAGCCTTACATTCGTGGAAGAGTACGGTAATATATTTGAAAAGATAAAAATTGTGATGTCACAACTAACTGACCTACCCTTGTCACAAGTTGTCAAAGTTTAGGCAACCAGGCCCTTGAGTGTGACATCATCTATGGATGGCACCAAGATTGAGCATGTGTTATAATGTAAAAATGTAAATATAAATATTTTAAATCTATAGAACCAAGAAAGAGCCTTGAATATATTAATATCAAGTTGAATATATTATTTTATAACTGGTATAAGAAAGTATAATGCATACTCCAAGCAATGAGATACACGCCATCGTGACAAGATTCAATATTTCAACATAAATT
>JAOTQE010000472.1:0-11457 GCA_025631205.1 Nesometra sesokonis
GTGTCATTCTCATGCGGAGAGTGTTTTTGGTTTCTCCGACGTACTGTATACCACAAACATTACAGTATATGAGGTAGTTGAAATTTTTGGTAAGACAATTAATTGCCTGATCCGGAAAATATGGCCTGCAGGCCCGTACGCTGGGTTGTGAATGGGAGGGTTCTTTTTCCTGGGAAGCGGACCATCATATACCTGGCAACTTTTCCTGGCCCATGCGCCGAGGAGTGGTTTTGGGAGAGGGAGGATCCCTTTTTATAGACCATTTTTTAATATAATAAACCTTTAGATGCTCATACAGAGTATTTTGGACTGTAAAGTCGAAAATGGGGATCCAACTCAAAAATATGTGGGGTTGGACATGCCCAGGTGTGAGGTTTTAATGATAATGATAACAATAGGCGTGGGTCCAGATGATATCTGGTGCACTTTTAGCGCTCTAAAATTGTGCAGGCGTGGGTCCAGGGCCCGCCTATGGCCCGGGAAAATATGTCTCTATAGATGTTATCTGGTGCACTTTTAGCGCTCGAAAATTGTGCAAAAGATATATTTTTTGGTTTCAAAAGGGAGTTGCCCCCCCCCCCTCCTTGGCTCCGCACCTGTATGTAGGTTAATAAACAATTGTTTTTCTTTGTATTGTAAATTTGTTTAAGCTTAGATGGACCTCAAGGGGTGGGAGATGGTGAGGGGATGTGGTCACCTGAACTCGTGGCTAGTCAAGCCGGTGTTTACCGGACGAATTTTTGCAAAAAAAAGGGCATTGGATGATCTAATGTTTATAATCTAAGATTTTAAAATCTTCAGAAAACTGTGTTATTTTTTGGTTAGGCCAGACAAGCCTGGCGACGCTGTGTGTAATTTTTAGTATTTCTTCAGCTTAGGTGGACCATCACACGAACCGGGGGGTTCTTCCGAACCTCCCGAACCCCCACCCCTCAGCGTACGGGCCTGTGAGGGCCATTTAAAGTGGTCCCGAACTTAAAACCTAGCGAACTAGCAAATGTATTTCGCTTGCTTTCCATGGTATTGACAAAAATTTAGTGAAGATTCAGTGTAAAGTATAAATAAGGAAAATATTAAGACACAGGCGAAGATGCAAAAAGAAAGCGTCTCAGACCCATATAGGATACAAAATTTAGTCGATAGTTCATTTACGCTATTTTATCATTATTAATCATATTCAAAACATGAACATAGTTGAGGATTTTCCTTTGAAAAGACGTTTTATATATTCTGATCATTTACTTACACTGACACACGTTTATACTTCTTTTAAGTAAAACATAACAGACAAAAAATGGCTAATTCAGTTGATGAAAAGACTCATGTAGTCGATAGAATACGATGGCTTACAGTTACTAAAACTAAATATCTTAAGGATCTAAAAACATTTGAAATCTATGAAGATGATGCTGTTTTAATGACATCGCCTAAATCAATCAAGTAAAAAATTGTTACCTTTCTTCTGAAAGTCCACTACACTAATAATATATGAAGCGAAGCATGTTTAATATTTCTATAACAGTTATGTCTTTGGAAAGATACGGAAAAGTATTTGCCACATCGAGAGTCCTACAAAATTATTCCGCATTCACAAAAATAATACCTTGCATAATAGCCTAATAATAATTATTGCTATTCAAATACATTGAAGAACGTAAAATTAGATCAGGTCCTCCTTCAAAAATTGTTTCAAATATGTATAAAATTTGATTCTCGCTGTTCAATTAATATAAAACAAGTCGATCCAACAATAAGACGCGGAAAGCTCCGCACAGTATAGATAAAAGAAAGTTAATCGTTAATATCTTTGTACATGCGTTCTAGCATTAGACTATATTATTATTTGAAGTGTGAAATACAACTACATTTAAAGTGATTAAGCTTAAGCTAGCGGCAGGACGGTAGTCGGTCAGAACCCGGGCTAATAGCCCTATTCTCCAAACGCCTAGTATGCTACTGATCAACTATACAAGCAAGATCAGCGACGGTATGAAGCAATTCTGCGTCGAGCTTACTTTTATAGCGTTAATATCACCTGCTATGAAAATTCCATATTTCTGCGACTACGCCTGATAGGCGAAAGTCGCCGAGCGTAGTAGCCTGAGGCGTTATTCGCAATTTGCATATCATACAATTAAAAATAATATATTTGTGGCAAGACATGGCAAAACCATCAAGTTGTCGCAAAATACCAAAACAGAGGTAATATTAAATCCCTATTCTACTTGTTATAAGCTTTAAAATGAGGGGTCATTTGTCAAAATCGGACATATATAACCAAAGTTATGGGACAAAATGTACAACAATTTCTCTTGTATTTCTTTTTACTTCCAGCTGTTTATTTGCTCTTATCTCAACTTTCTGTGCGACAACTTGGTGGGTTTGCCATGCCTTGCCATGCCTTGCATTTGTATACAGTTTTAACTGCGAAGTAGGCATTTACAAGTGTATTTATAACGGTATTCAATTTTTATGTTAATATTACCAGATGATAAATAATTAGTTGTTTCACATTTCGTAGATATTTAAAGTGACACCCATACAATGCTGGTTATTAGAAATTATATATGGAAAGAACAAAACGGAAATAGTCATAAACGTGCCTGACAAGACCGACAGGCAGGTAGAAAGACATACTGACAGACAGACAGACATTTTCGAAAAGCTGTTTATAGAGACGCTTTCCGCGTCTAAAAAATGACTAGGTGATTGAAGGCCATGGTTCAAATTGTAACCCTTGTTGAGCTGAAGACTGTAGTAAAATTAATGTCCTGATATGAAGACGATCGGGACAGTCTCCAGTTCACTGAGAGCTATAATTTGAAACATGAACCGATAAAATCTGGTTAATATTTGTTTTATATACCACATACATAATAATAACTAACTGCATATAATATGCTTAAAAAACATACAACTAGGTATACATTTGCAAATGCATCGAGTACACAACAGTCTTTAAATCTACAAATTGTGGCTCAAAAGATATTACAAAAATATTAATAAATACTTCGCTCAGATTTTCTATAGCACATTATAATATCTTTCATACTATTACAGCGAAGATGAACAACTTAAAAGAATATTGACTGGCTAACAGGCCCTGATTAAAACTATTGACTGGCTGTAAACCAATCAGATGGTCGGAATATAACCATGTGGTCTATAAAAACAAATACCTAATTGTGCGTGGCAAAAAAGAAAAAAAAACTCAGTTGAATGCGTCACGAAAAAAAAAATTTGTTCTATTGTAATAATTGTATACAATAGGGACAACTTGGATGCAAGAAATGATTTCTATTTTTAAAAATGGATGTGATGTTCAGAAAGTTGACACACAGCACCTAATTGAGCAAGTCATGTACCTTATGTTTCCCTTCAATGCTGATAAATTCCCGTCTCAAAGAATAATATTGTGTCAAATACGCGGAAAAAGAGAAAAAACCATTAATTTGCCGTCCCCACCTACGTCCATAAATGCTCAATAAACTGCAAAAAGAAAGCAATGTTTTCAGACATCTGGGTTTTTAATCAATCTTACCGTTTGTTTAATACGATGGTTGCGTTCCATACTCCTTGCTGAGATACCCGCGAAACACATGTGCTGCGGGAAAACGTTACGTAAGTCAGTGGTTTAAGTGTCTTTTAATTAATCCTAGATTTGTTTATTTTTCTGATTAAATTTGATTTATTAGGTACTAGTTGTTTTACTCTGTTAATAAACCATTATTAGGCCTAAGTGTAGTTTTTAATCTTCAGGAGGTAAGCTGTCACGTTATATATCTTTTAAACCTTAGGCCGAATGAAATGTTGATCCCTATCAATTTGTTTACAAAGTTCCCCATTAAAACGCATTACCCGCCAGGTCCGTATCACCAAGTGAGACTTTGATCCAGCACACCTAGGCCTAGGATGTGTAATGTGTGATTAATAATTATTAGGATAGTTCAAAGTGTTCAGTGGAAAGTATACTTAATACCAGAACGATTAGTTTTTTTTTATCATGACTCATCATGACTTTTAAATTAAACTTGAAACTTATTTGGCCTAGGGCCTAGGCCTAAGTCTGATTTAATTTAATAATATTTGTGTGTGGGCTTTTCTTATTTTATTTTTAGGCTTGATTAAAAATTTAAATTAGAAGATATTAAACAAGAAAATTAGACATAGGGTAGGGCTAGATTAGGCCTAGTAGGCCCTACATAGAACATAGCCTAGGCCTAATCGAATTATGATCACTTTGTCATTCATTGGCTGTACATTAAATCATCTCTAAAATATGCACATCACTTTTTTTTAGGGAAATCCTAATTTTTGTTTACACATTTTACCAATTTCAAATGGTCGTGTATTTTCTTGTCATATTTACTTAAAACTCATTGGGCTCTCTTAAAATAAATTAACTTGAATGATTTTCGAGCGATTTCTTCATGCTCACAACGATGCCTATAGTGTACACAACTGTTTTCTGTAGGCTGGTGTGAGCTGTTTTGTTCATATGGGCATCGTATTTGCGAGTGTCTAAAATAATGGTGGACGATCATGCCTAAAATGGGTGAGTCGGTAAAAAAACCTCCCACCCTCATCAGTTTTTATGCTTATGGTAGGGTGATAAAAACTAATATTTTTTTATGGGGCCTAATCGGGTTTTTTTTTACATGCAGCCTGACTGTGACAGGGGCAGGTTAAATTTGTCTTGAGCATTGGAGTAACAATTTGGTATTTATATAATTGTATGCATGAGCCCTATATTATACCTGCCAACTCTCAGGCATAATGCATGAGCCTCGCGCATTGGAGGCTATTTTGGACGTCTCACCCATAGATAATTTTTCTCGCGCATTAGCAGAATTATCGCATATAGACAGTCATGTACTGTTTTCTCATGCTTGAGAAAATTTGGAACAAAATTCATAATACATACAGTATACAAAAATGGTCCCAAAGCAGTGGTAATTAGGATGACATTGGCCCAAAAATGGGGCAGATAATGGCGACAGGAATTGTCTCGCCAATTGGAGCCAGAAAAAGTTGGCAGGTATGCTATATGTGGCAGAGCATGCCAAAAAAGCGGATAAGTCCCAAAACTAGTTTTCTACAATACGAAGAAACAAAAATTTTCATTTGGGCATATAGTTTTCATCCTGTCTATTTGTTGGTCTATCTGTCTTCAACATATTGCATCGTCAGATGTAGGGCTTGATATTTCACATACGTGTTCATTATGACAAGAACTACATTTTGATTGTATTAAATACCGTAGTTTGGTTTTTATGTGCTACAGTACATTAAAATTTCGCTATTGATTGGAGCATAGTGTTTCACAAACGTATCTTGTTTTCTTCTAAAATAGTTTAAACATTCAAATTTCATAAGTATCATTAACAATTTTTAGATAATCAGTAAAATATTCAATATAAAATAACCCTTTTAAATCACATTAAACAGATAGGATTCCAAACAGATAAGCAATCTCATTAAGTGTTCTCAAAACTTACATTCTAAATATTCAAAATTTTGAGTGTTTGTTTACTCTGCAAGGAGACATTGTATGAAACTGATATATTTTTGCATTGTAGTAATAATATGTGTATTTCTTAACAAATTTTTCAGATTTTTACTTTCTCCTGATTCTGCCACATATATTTCCTCAGATCATCTATTTTTATTTCATTACCACCACAAAACATCCTTCAAATGCAGCAGAGAGAGATTTGTTCAGCTATATTTAAAAAGATTTGTTTACCAAACAGGAGTGTAATTTGCCCACGGCACCAAGGCAAATTGCCTCTGGTGTCCTCTCATTTGGCCTCAGTGCCTTAAAAAATGGACCATCATTAAGGCTGCTTGGCCTTGGTTCTCCTTACTCTTAGTAATACGATTTGTACAAAGTGGCTTCAGGTACCCTATTTATGCTAGCTTTACCCTTCAAAATGAGGCAAAAAATAACCTTGCGGCGCCCTTGCATAGCACAAATTTGAGGCCCTTCGAAGTACAGTGGCAGTAGGCCTAGTTCTACATCATGGTAGCCGACCACTCATGCATTTGAGTCAGTTTCTTCAGTTGGAACTTAGCTATAATTTTCGAATAAAAGTTGTTTCAAGTATATTTCACAGTTTTAGATATGGGAAACAAAGTGCTATTGCTTGGTAGTGGAGGCCGAGAGCATGCTATTGCATGGAAGTTGTCACAATCACCTGATGTGTCAGAGGTTATAGTAGCACCTGGAAATGCAGGAACTTTGAATCTTCATAAAGTTACTAATGCAGGTACACCTCTTTCTATTAATAAATAAAGTAAAATATATTTCTTTAAAGTAAAGTTACTTCCGGGCCTTCTTTTCCCCTGTTTTTGTAGCGTAAAGCGAATTTTATTTTGATACTCCTTCTGGATTCGACACTAGTCCATCCAAGGCTACTTCCCAGGAATTTGTCAAGTACCCATTTTCTAAATACATTGCAAAGTGTAGTGAGTCTCGACCGAACTCTTGTTCTGGATTTGAACCACAGCCACTGTGTCGACTCTTTCAATTTGTGGTTCATAAATCAAACGTTTTATACATTGTTTGGCTCACAAGATAATGAACTGCTTTGTTTTGAAGTAGTATTTAGTTGCACCAAACCCATTTTCTGAGAACCACTTTTCAGCCTGTTGGCTCTCAGTGAAACTTGTTTTTAATAAGGTTTTAACTAAATATACATGAAATATGAAATATACAATTGCAATTGTATTTTGATAGGTCCAGATGTTCCTGTAACAGACTACCCAAAACTAGCTACATGGTGTTTAGCTAACAACGTGGGTCTGGTAGCAGTAGGCCCGGAAGCCCCCCTTGCTGCTGGAATATCAGATGTCCTGAGCCAAGCTGGAATTGCTTGCTTTGGGCCTTCCAGAGTGGCAGCTGATATTGAAGCCAGTAAAGAGTTTGCTAAGGGCTTCATGGATAGACACGTTATACCAACAGCTCGTTGGAAGTCTTTTACAAGTGCCGAAAATGCTTGCCAACATATTAACAGGTGAAATATTTTAACTTATTTAATGTTGCATTATCATAATTATGGTACCACACCACATAAAAATCTATTGGAATATTTATCAGTATAAGACAAAGAAATAACAAAAATAGAAATTCACTGTGTGACGGTTCAGTTTTATCAAGTTCTTGTAATATAATAGCTCCTTGACTAGTTTTATTTTTAAACCTTTCATGAAGTAAGCTCCATTACTTATTCAGACAAGCCCTATTGGAACACCCTTTTCATTTTAATTGAAATTTGTTTGAAATCCTTACTTGCTTTTAAAACATAGTTCTCAACCAATAGTTAGCTCAGTCGGTATAGCATCATGCTTGTAATCCGAGAGTCAATTGAAACCAGGGTTCAGATCCTTTTCCAACTACAATAGATCCCTTTATTCTCTAATGCCCTTAATTTTCACAAATTTTGCGACATGAGGATCGCGAAAACGTTAAGGTCTGCAAAAATCTGAAAGACAAATACAGGAAATTATCAAGTGTAGTCGTGAAATGTTAAAAAAACCATAAAATCATGAACATTCATGACCATAAAAATAAAGGAATCTACAGTATTAAAAAACAATTATTGTTCTGCAGCTATTGAAGGGGAACTCCGGTATTTTAAATTTGTATGAATAAATCTATAGAACAGTTAGTTGTGACCTAACAGATATAATGTATAACATTTCAATAGTGAGATAATGCCACAAAACATGTTGCAAAGTGAGTCCAAATTCAAAACTCAAATTGCAAAGCAAATAAATTACAGATTTTTAAAAGCTTGTGCTTGAAAGCTAAAATCAAATTAATGGAAAAATTTACATAAGAACAGGTAATTATGTAATCCGGACTTTGATACAGTTTTCAAACACGACCCCTTCAAAATCTTTAATTTTCTTACTCTTTAATCTTGTGTAATATGGGTAGTAGACACTTTTTTTTTATTAAACACCTCCATTAGAAAGTGTTTTCTTTTGTTATCTCATTGTCTAATCATTTGAAAACTAACAGTAAGGTCACAACTAATCGTTCTATAGGTGTATCCATAGAAAGTATAATCCTGGAGTTCCCCTTTTAGCATCTCTGTTGAATTTGTGTGCTTTAAAATTTGTTTGAAATCCTTAATTGCTTTTAGTTCTATAATCAAACTATACTTAGCTCAGTCGGTATAATCTAAGAGTCAAGTAAAAACCAAATAATATTGCTCTAAAGCTATTGAGCATCCTCATCTTTGAATTTATTTGCTTGAAAATTTGTTTGAAATCCTTTTTAAACTTAGTTCTCTTGTCCACTTATAGTTAGCTCAGTCGGCATATAATAACAGCAGACTCAATCTGAGAGTCAAGTCAATCAGGAGTTCAATTCCTTTTCAAGCTTAAAACAAAGTAAGATTTTACTTTTAGTGATTATAGCTGAAGCTAATCATTAATTTTGTTTCTAATGTATTAGCGGAACTAACATATAATGTTTATAACTTGATGTTTCCAGTGCACCTTACAAGGCTTTAGTGGTGAAGGCAAGTGGGTTAGCTGCAGGGAAGGGTGTTGTTGTAGCAAGTAGTAATACAGAAGCTTGCAAGGCAGTTAGAGACATGATGCAGGTAAATTGGACATGAAATTAACAAGATCTGAGCACTAGTAAAAGTGTGCATGGTTCCTTTGAGACTCAAATCAGGGTATGGTGGAGATCAATCCAACAGCTGTTATCAGCAATGAAAAATCCAGTAAATTATGCTGCTGAGCTAAAGTGACATTCAGCGGCCCCAAGTTGGAAAAACCAAATTCCTGGAGATTTACTGGTGGTTGACTTACCACTGTTTGTAATGTCTACCCTTCCTGAAATGTGTGTACAAATACCCTTATTTATAAAATCGACACCTTGTCCACTATAAAATGATAGCTTTTAACATGTATTGTCACTGCTAAAATGTGTTATTACTCTTCCCCAAAACATTACTGAACTTCATAGTTGCTTACTTTCAACCAATAGTTTGAAATAAATAGACCAATTTATCCTCTGCTTGTGAAACTTTTACAAAACCTGGAGAATTTCCTGGAGAAATCTAAATTCTCGGAGAACATTTGATAATTCCGGGAGCCCGGGAGATGATCCAAAATTCCTGTTGACTTCAGGACAATCCTGGAGACTTGAGAGCTCTGGACATACTACTAACCCAGAAGCTAATAGATTGCTTATACACTAGGCGTAGCCCTTAAACTAAGATCCTACTATAAAATGCTGTATCTACGTTGAAAAACTGTAGCCTGTAAAATATTGGACATAATCACGTATATGTCATTTAAAAGGTTAGCACTCTATCGGTCAAACCTCTCGTAACCGGATACTTTTCCCGGACTTGAGTGTCTGCTTATGAAACCTAGAAATCGGTTGTTTTTTGGCTAAGATTTTAATCATTTTTTTCTTAGGATAAAGTATTTGGAACAGCTGGAGACACAGTTGTGATAGAAGAGCTGCTGGAAGGTGAAGAATGCTCAGTAAGCCTCTTTTTCATTGTGTGAATTGTAGTAAATGGATGTTTTTTATGGGGTTTGGACCTTACGGTTGGGATCTTTAACACTGTCCTTACCACTGATGTGCATTTCACATCTCACTATGTGCTGATGCTGCATCATGGACAGATTTCTCATTTTTTACAATTGAAATAGTTTTCCATTCTAATTCCATTGTGTCCTGCTTAGATAACAGTGTATGCTGCCACCAACTGTTGGGAAATTGTGAATTCTGATATGGTCTTAGAAAAAAGCCAAGAGCTGCAGGAGGTCATAATTGCATAATTTTTTGAGGACTTATTAGCTTTTGTGTTTCCTATGTGAATGCAAATGTTGTAGCAATTTTTATGGCTTCATATTTGTCAGCCACTAGGCTATTTTGAGTAGCTCATTAAATAAAGTTTAAAAGAAATGTGTTTTCTAAATAGTGTAGATTTTGACAGTGGCCACAGCTCCTAAATCCTATTGTGAAATACTACCTAACTACTTGACCTTGAAGAATTTCATAAGTAGTGATAATGAACATGTTACAGATAACATAAGAAGGTGGTCATTTTCTATTTTAAAATTTTGGTCAAATTTCACTAGCAGATTACCTTGATGCCTCTCAAAACTATGAGGCCAAATTGGCTTTGTCCCTAAAAAGTTAAAATTCAAGGCCTGAATAGTGCAACACTACAATGCAAAGTGGTGCATTTTAACAATAAAACATTTTTCACACATCATGAAATATTTACCTTCACAGGCATGCAGTATTATATCAATAACTATACATTAAAGTTATGACGTTGAATGCATCATCATAGCCAACAAACAAATCATTTATTTTTAAGGTTTTAGCATTTACTGATGGAACAAACATGGTAGCTATGCCACCAGCCCAGGATCATAAAAGGTTGTTAGATGGCGACAAAGGACCAAATACAGGCGGTATGGGGGCCTACTGCCCCTGTCCACAGGTAGGTAAATATTTTAGTTTTTATTTACACTTTCCTACTTGTGCAAATACTAGCCTGGGTACTTTACAAGAAACTCTCATTCAAAGAAAGAGGCATACTTATGGAAGTCAATTTAAATTGGGAGCGGGTTAAGAGAAATGAGACCAAATGAAAACGTTAGAGGGAGGAAGACAGTTAAGTTGATGAAAGCAATTGTTCAAAATTAGTTGTCACTCAAATTAGGAGGAACTGCTTCTCAAATAGGATACATCAGGATAATTTCATGTATAAAGAGACACCGTTAAGATGGGGGAACTGGGGACCATAGCTTACAAATCAGCACAGGTTCTAGGCAGACTCACACCTGGTTCTCGTGGTGAACAAGTCTTCTTGGCTAAGGAATACAAAACTGTAAGCCCAATGTACACAAATAACTTGTGTAATGCCATGTGTGTAATTATGGTTTTTTATATATAGTTTTCACTTTACAAAATGTACCTTGCATTAAAAAATCATCTCATAATCATGGAATATTCATATATCAGTACGTTGCACCTTCCATAAAGTGAATAATACGTGAATTTGTAGTTTCAAGAATCATAATTTGAAGATTTTTACACATAGGCCTATTGAAGAATACTCCTTGTGTGTTAGAATAGTATTACAGCATTGATTTTTCACACAATTTGGGAAAATATTTATATGTTATTATGTATCCATAATTTTTTTATACTGTATTAGTTTATTAATTACCAAAAAATTAATAGATTACTATATTTGGTTTGTTGTTTCCTAAGGTTATGATAAGGTTAAGATCACACCACTATGACAAAATTGAAATTCCTCTACATTTGTAAACATTTTAGTTACTAGTAGTTACTAATTTTATATTGATTCGTAAATATTAATAATTAATGATTTCCGGGACTTCTGGCTTATGAGCCATAGAGCTTTGTCTCTTTAGAAGTCCCATACCATGTGGTTAAATAAATAA
>JAOTQE010000483.1:0-11456 GCA_025631205.1 Nesometra sesokonis
ATATATAATTAAATAAGTAAACATAGTTCATAAATTTATACGGAATTCTGCTCCGTCGTATCTGAACGTTAAGGGCGCGTTTATGCTTAATTTTTTTAGTCCACTGACAGTGTTTTTATACACGTTTAATTCAAAGCGCTGTTGCGTTCATGCCCATTTAATATAAACGCCGATACAAAACGTAGATTCAAAACGCACAAAAAGAATACAATTACGATCGGCGTTTCTCCTATAAAATCGCTGATTCTGGAAAAGCATACACGCGATTTTTGCCTTCGCGATAAGCATAAACGCACCCTAACTTCAATAAAGTTTGTTATCAGTGAGGTAAATTTTATACCGCCAAAAGCGTCTAAAAGAAGTCTCCGTCTGTTTACGTTTTTAAAGTTTCCTATTCTACAACTACGTTAGTTTCCATAGCTATACTACCTCCATGCTCTATCCAAGGTACCTCCACGAGCCCACTCTGATCCTCTGTTTTCTTTCCTTTCACTTTTAAAAATATATGATATAAATCGCCTTCAGCAATGTACTTTTATATATTCCTGGTTAAACGCCGTATTCCCCAACAATTTCAACGCCTGTTTAGCTTTAATTGTAACTACCATTGTCATAATACAAGAACCGCGAATAAAATGCACATTTCACTACACAGTGCACTATCTTTCTAACACAACATTCAGTTTTCAGGCCCAAATGCTGAAACGACCTACCCAACTACATAATCGAATCTCCATCAACTAAAAATTTCTCATTTAAGCTTAAAAAACATTTGCTATCTCTATACAATAATTAATGAAATAATATCATTGATGTTTTAATCTGCTGTTTCTTTTAAATTTAATTTATTTCATCATTTATTTCATTTTTAAATGTGTTTTCTTTTGAATTGTGTAAATATTAGTGTGAAATGTTTAGTTCTATTTTTGTAGAACGTTTATTTCTATTATTTTTGTTTTTTTTCATTTAGGCAACCCTAACACAAGCCTTGCTTTTTGGGTGTTGCCTCTCTTATTTTAAAAATATTTCTTGTTTTGTATTTGTTAAAGAAAAGAAAAGAGAAATGTTTTGAAATTGAAAATTGAATTCTGAATTTGAAGGTAACTGAGTATGGAGAAGAGCCCCAAGAGATGACTGAGCCACAACTGGTGCAGACAACGTGTTTTTTTTATTCTTGTTGACGGGTGTCTGCGGATTGGCTGATGACGTTTTTTTCCGTACACTTGTTTACATACTATTTTAAAAATTTCGCTCTGCAAATTGAAAACCATTAACCGTTGATTGTTAACAGTAATATAAATTCTTCTATTGTTTTTGTTAATTTCATTATTCCATTTGCGTTATTGTACATATTTAATAACTTTATACTGCCAGTTATAATTAGGTCGACGGTCACTCGAAGATCTTACAGCGTGTGACGTAATCCACTACACAAATAAATGCAATATTGATACCGGTTGTTACAGCGTCTATATAGTTTAATCAGAGTGATTGCTATGATAGCGTGGAGATGAAAGAGCAACCTATATTGTTTTAATCAAACCACTTGTAATTCCACATCTCTGGAACATGACATGTTTTATGACGGTGTTATCGTAGAATAAGCAGCAGTAGCATGCGATTGTTAATTTAAATGTTGTAAGTGGATAATTGCGTGCATGTTGTGTATCGCGCAACGACTTGGTCAAAGTCTGATTATTGTAGTCACACGAATTGGTACTTGAGAGCTTAAAGTTAAGGGAACATTTTGAATTCAGAATAGGCTCACAAAAATACATAAAACACCTTAATTTGCATTCAATATACCGCACCCCGCTCACTAAAGACCTGCGCAAACACAATTATCCGATAAAATATCACCCAATCAAATCCATTTAAAAATACAACCACGCAAACTCAGTGTAGACCATAATGCATCGTTTCTTCCTAGCGAGTCACTGACTTCCGAAATTCTGGTGATTTTCTTTCCCTCGCTTGGCTGCCATTTTGTTGAATTTTGGCACCCATTTTAAGAATCTTCAGCTAGAATTAAAAATCATAGAGATTTGAATTTTCTTAAATGATTTAATTTAAGTATTACTATATAGCATTTTACAGGACATTGGCGGCCATTTTAGAAAACGCCCTCTACTAATCAATGTCATTATCGTATATGACCTTAATTATCATAATAGGCCAGCGCCTATATGCAACAATTTAAAAAATATATTGATTTTTTCACTAAGGTTTTGTGTATTAAGTCTTTTATACCTAAGTGGAATACGTACTGATCCATGTTCATTTTTGACTTACTATGATTTTAATTTTTCTTTTCGGGATATTCCAAATAAAATTTGTTTTAACTGGATTACGTTTTCTGAATGTTGGGAAGTCACCTGGGCTGAATGTTCTAGATGTCCGTCTACTGAATGCTGCAGCACATGTTATTGCTCCCTATCTTACTCACCTTTTTAACCTTTCATTTTGAAAGGACCAATTTCTTGGTGAATGGAAACAGTCTAAAATTATTCCAGTTCATAAGTCTGGTCCATTATCCAAACTTGGTAACTTTTGCCCCATTTTTATTCTCCCAACTTTCTCTAAAATTATTGAAAAAACGGTTCATCACCAATTACTCCTTTTTAAACACATAATAACTACTACTAATTCTACTCTTACAGCTATTAATAATTCTCATGATACCTGGATTAATAATATTAATAACGGATTATTAACAAGAGTTAAATTAAAACACTGCTTCTCAAAATTTTTTATTAAGAAGAGTGAAATTAAAACACTGCTTTTCAAAATGTTTTATTAACAAGAGTTAAATTAAAACACTGCTTCTCAAAATGTTTTATTAACAAGAGTTAAATTAAAACACTGCTTCTCAAAATGTTTTATTGTGGCTTCTCTGATACCACTCTTAAATGTTTCACTTCATATCTTGAAAAACGAACCAAGATGGTATCTTTCAAAAATTGTCTTTCCTTTCCCCTGACTCTCTGTTCTGGTATTCCCCAGGGATCCACTCTTGATCCCTTCTTTTTAATCTTTTTATTAATGTCCTCCCCAAAATTCCTGAACACTCTAATTGATATGTAAAGCTGATGACACAATGTTTTATGTTCCATCCAATTAGTAATTTTACTAGTAGAATTAGCAATTACTAAAATTCTGTAATGTATAAATTAAAATGATATAGGAATGTTTAAACAAGGTTGTAACTTGTTTTAATATTTCTTTTGTTGTAGTAAATGCTGTAAGATAAGATGAGATAAGATGAGGTGAGGTGAGATAAGTTGAAATAAGATAAAATAAGATAAGATAAGATGAGATGTGATAAGATAAGGTGAGATATAAGATATAAGATATATGATATAAGATATAAGATATAAGATATAAGATATAAGATATAAGATCAGATGGGATGGAATGGAATGGGATGGAATGGGATGGGATGGATCGAGATGAGATGAGATGAGATGAGATAAGATATGGTAAGGTGAGTTGAGGTGAAGTGAGATGAGATGAGATGAGATAAGTTGAGAGGATGTGAGGTGAGGTTAATGTAAGGTAAGGTAAGGTAAGACAAGGTAAGGTAAGGTACGGTACGGTAAGGTAAGGTAAGGTAAGGTAAGGTAAGGTAAGGTAAGGTAAGGTAAGGTAAGATAAGATAAAATTTGCATTTTAACTGCGGTCTACTTACACTTGTAGAAAAACATGGAACAATTCAAAGGAACCAGACAAGCCCGATGTTAATCAATTCTCTTAGGTGTTTTACTAAAACCACACTTCAATGAGGAAACACGGTAAACAGAGAGTCACATCGCCCAGCAAAAGATGATTAAAATCATTATTTTCCAAAATCAATAAACTCCAAAATATAGGTTAACATTCAATTGTGTTATAGAGTAGTTTATAACCTATGTCTTTAGAGATATTCAGAGACATTCGTGATAATTTCAATGAGTTTTCCAAGCTAAAAAATTAGCATTGTGTCAGCATATTCCCAAAATAAGAAAACATTATATTATAGATGATGATTTCCAAGCAAAACTGGGTGACTGACTATTTTGAAGATACAGTATAAAGAATTCTATGGAATAGGACTTTTGTATTTTTTTCTAAAGAAAGTTTTATGTTTTTCCAAACGAAACATTTTTTCTACAAATCTAGTTTAATTACTATGTAAAACGAACAGTTGTTGTGTTTCAAGTTAAAATAGCGTATATACTTCATTTATTGTATTACCTCTGTTAACTAAATTGGAGGTCGTTATGTCTTCATTCCTGTTTATATGTTTGGTTTTTTTGTGATCAGAAAATTTTAAAATACACAATATTTCTTGACTAAAGATTCAAAGCGATCACATTTTAAAACCTTAGGGTCACAGATCAAGATCAAAGTTAAGCAAAAGACCAGATTCACGTAATCAGCCATAGGTTTTGGCACACTTGTCAAATAGACTTCGAACTTGATTCCTATTGTAAGGGTATCAAATTTCAACCATATGTGACCATAATTTGAAGGGACGAGGTCAAAGGTCATGTTTACTGTAAAAAAAACTATCAAATTCAGGAAATCAGTAAGTCCTGGCATAGTTGTCGTACAGACTTCAAACTTGGTTCATATTAAAGTGTTTGAAATCCACGCCATTTGTGACCGTAAGGCGCGAGGCCAAGGGTCAAGGCGGAGGTGTGTACTCTAGTTTATATTATTACTTTTTAGCCAGGATATCATTAGAGTGGTATATACACAGTATTACAAATTAATCGAGTATATACACTGATCAAATTAATATTAATAATAGTGAATACATTTTGGCCTATATAAACTAATGACGGATAGCGATACGTTATGTATATATCGTGTCCTGATAAGTGTTTCGTAAAAATGAAAAATGTTTTTCATTCAAGTAGTGGACCTATTTAGTCATTCTATTGCAACAACCACCCCTCCTACTCCTATTTTTAAGGTTTTTGGAGGTCGGCTTTATCCACCTAAACCTGAACTTAAAAAAACATTTTTGGCGTTAATTTTAGAGGGCTGGGGCCAGCGATTAATTCTGATAACTCTTTGTAAATGCGCTCCTGTAACTTGTGTAACGTTATAGTAGTTTCAGGTTTGGACTCATATTATTACAAATATGCATCAGGAAAAACAAATCTCCTATCTTTATGAGCTCTATCTCTATCTTCTTCCTCTTTCTCTTTCTCTTCTTGTTTCTTTTCTCTTCCTCTTCCACTTCCTTTTCCTGTTCCTCTTCTACTTCCTCTTCCCCTTCTCTTTCTCCTCCTCCCCCTCTTCCCTTCCACTTACTCATCCTCATCTTCTTCTTTCTATTCCTCCTCCTTCTCCTCTTCTTCTTCTTCTTCTTCATCATCATCTTCTTCTTTCGGCTTCTTCACAGGAGTCGCCGTCAGCAGTCTCCACTTCATTCTGTTCATCACATCATCTTCATTCACACCAAATTCTTAATGTCCTCCTTAATCACGTCCATATACTTCCTCTTTGGTCTTTCAATTTTCCTCCTATCTCGTAGCACCATTTCCAAAATTCTCCTTCCGATGTAAACATACTCCGTATCTCTTCTGCATACATGACCATAACATTTCATGCTCGCACCTCTCAATGTGTCCTCAAATTTTTTTTACATGAGCAGATCCAATAATGAGTACATTTTTTATCCTCTATCTGCTCCTCCTGTCCTTTGGTTAGGGCCGTCTACAAATCATACGCCACATCTGGTTCTACCACTATTTTGAAGATTTTCTCCTTCATTTTCACATTCTATCACAAATCACATCAGTTACTCTTTTCCATGCATTAAAACCTGCACTCACTTCTTGACCTCCTAGTTGCACCACCATTGTTCTGGACAGTTGATCCCAGTCACTTAAACTCCTCCACTTTTACAATCTGGTTTCCTTGCAGGGTCACCACTCCTCTGAACTTTATCTCTATCAATTTTCTAAATTGTGTAAAATCCGCATATCTAGAATGTCTTCATGCATCAACGTAGTTGCTTCAAAACTTGATTGAATTTTTTTGTTCTCTTTTAAACCTCAGTTTTGTTGTCGACCGATAGCCGCGTGAGTAAAACGTTTGACTTGTAACTTGCAATGAAATTCAAGCGCGGGTTCAATTCGCTTCATGGCTGTACAAACACATATGTAGAATGTCTTCATTCATCAATTTATTTGCTTTAAAGTTGGTTTGAATTTTTGTTTTCTTTTAAAACTCAGTTCTGTTGTCGACCAATAGCCGTGCGAGTAAAACATTTGACTTTGTAACTTGCAATGGAATTCATGCACTGGTTCAATTCCATTCATGGCTACACAAAAAAGAATACTGTTTTAAAACAACCAAGCGCCCTCTAACTTTTCCCACCGTCACAATGTAAAAAATGATGCATTACTTACTTAATCAGACGGGTTGTCTTAGAGCTCCTCTAGTAGGAGCAAAACATGTTTTGAATCTATGTTACTGAAGAAGAAGAAGAAGATCGATCGGTTGTCTGCGGCAATATTAGTCTCAACTTACCTCGATCCTTTTCAGCGATGAACTTTGTTTGTCCCTACATCAAACCACGGTTACGGTGATTAAACAGCACTCGTTGTTTTTAAATGATTAGTACGGAATATACGGGTATTATGTTTTTATCATCATAATGTCGTCAAGGACATGAACAAAATAAATGATATATTATAAAACTCTAGAATGATGACTTAGTTGTGAAGAAGTGCAAATAAATCGCAACTTACCAGGTGCAAGCAACATTTTAGTTTGAATATCAGACGGTAGTCCTTATGGTAAACATATTTGTCATAAAACTATTATATTTATTATAGTTACCAGGTTTTAATATTTATAGTTTACTTATGATTTATTATTTGATTTATAAATCAAGGAGGTATACTTATTTTTATAGCTCCCTGATAATAAAAATCATCGCATCTGAATCTAATTTGGGTGTTGGGATAAAGTACCGATAGTAGTACTCGCGTGGGTTAAATCTACATTGAGTAATGGGATTAAGTACGTATGGTAGTATACGCGTGCACGTTGTACGTGCGTATACTATCTACCATTTGATTGGCCAAATGCATAGGAATACCCTATCTAAAGCCCGGCGAACATTGAATTTCTCAGCTAATGAACACGCCGCACTATTTTTGAAGTGTGCGTCAAACGTTTAGTTAAGTGCCTCGCATAGCACATAAAATATTAACACACTGCGAACAAAGTGCAACGCGTAGTCACTGAGCCATATTCCTCATGTGTGCGCCGGGCTTAGTAATTCGTCGGTGACACAACGAAATAAACTGTTAGGCGCGCGTACAAGAAGACGCGTAAAGAGACGCAAAGCATGCGCGTGCAGTGATTAACAAATAGGAACGTCCACAGTTGTGTATACGCGCGCGTTTCTATACGCGCGTGTAATTATGTGCTTCTCTTCGTGGTATCACTGACGAATTGTGCGTAAATGCCTCACTATAGAAAGGCTGATTAATTATCATCAATCTAACATTTACATCTATCTATGATTTTCTGACATTAATATGTTGCCACAAAATATGCTGGTCGAATGCTGTTAAATTATTTGTTTAAGTTAATTCAAAATACAGTATAAATTCATGATTGTCATAACATAATTCACAATCTCAACGTAATAGGATAATAAAAAAAAATAACGATTGTCAAAATATTGATATTCGTTGTGTGGACATTTCTCTGTTTATACAGTACGTCGTGTCTATTACTTTCCATAGAAATACTTAACCACCTTATTGCCAGTTTTTAATAATTGAATTTTCACAATAATATCGTACGGATTAATAAACATTGATAACCTATATACGCAAATTTAATTTAATATAATTTAAGCATAATAGTTGTGGAGTTGCTATATATATTTTGAATATGGTACGTGGTTCTATGTTCGTGTGAAGCCGGATTAGATGGATTGTTCTTTTTAAAGTGACTCTCATCTTATTGTATATTTTTATTGGTGGGGAGGGGTGGGGCGTGGGAGTTAACAGGCATAAATGGCCTATTTCTCTCATAAAAGTTTTGGACTATATTAGCGGAACCATTTCTTTGAGTTGTGTTTGTATGTTTTAATCATACCGGGTAGACCTGCATAACTCCTGTATACCATCACCGCCTTCCCCCACTCACCTCTCCCAAATCGCGTTAGATTCAATAGTCAGCATACGGGGTGGCGCCATGGAAACACCAATTTCCTGGGTTTGGATCCAATTTTTAACTCAAAACCATATACAAGGTCACCCATAAGTCGCATAATGATACTTTAATGCATGACGTAGTTTTAATCCTGTAAATGGCGAGAAAACGCGCCGTCATATGCGGCACGAAATAAATACATTGATAATGCCACAAATGCTGATTCAACTAAATACATCTGTGTGTGTTAATTATGTTTTTTGTTGTATTTAATTAGCGAATTGGACCTTATCGTGTGTAGTAAATATCAAATAGCTGTTTAATAGGTGCTTACATTACTGTATTATTGTGTTAACGGCTCATTAAAGGCATTGGAGCCGTTGGGGGCTCTCATTGATTAAATAGGTTAGTGAATACTAATGATCTAGCTTGAAGCCTGACAATTGGATAGTGCACGTGTGATAATCAACAGTTCGTTCAGATCATATATCCATATGTAATTACAAGCTTAAGAGTAGTAGAAATGTAGTTAATGGCATACCAACTTTCAGATGAGACGTTAAGCCTTTGGCCCCGTATGAAACGTCTTTAAAGAACGCAGTGCACTTGCTGGAAAAGGGTAAATCGCCTGTTGTCAATACTACTCAATCACCACCAGATTCCCGAAACAGATCATCGGACCTAATTTGTTATCGCTGATATAGTCCATCTATTTATTCATAAATCGGAATTTCCAATAGTGTTTCATGAACGCAACAAATGTTGCTTCATATGAACGCTTGTATCTTTAAACAAACGCATGCTGGTTTATATAAACGCATGTTGTTTCTCATCCAAACGCATGTTGCGTCATATAAACGCATACTGTGTCATAAAAACACATCCAAACGCATGTTGCTCCATTCTTCTTGATCTTAGGCTTCTTAAAAAAGAAAAACGCCTTAGGCTTTCTTATCAGGTGTCTTACCAACTCAAACTTTTACGTGTGCATTCTACAAAATAATCTCCCCAAACGCACCGGTCGATTTGAAAAATAATTCATAATTAATTAAAACTACTACTACTAGATGAGCAGTAGTACAGTGACTGTTAATAATAATAATTACTATTATTCTTAACATGAAATTACTGCTTTAAAGTCAGATTATCCGTGTAGAGCTGTCCGTTTAGCTAAGTGGCGTTATTTTTTTGGTGCATTGGTTGTAACGCTGTGGGAACGATGGCAACAAACCCGGGTTCGAGTTTTGGAGAAACCTGCCTCGATGTTTTTATGCTTATGTCAGCCAAGGAACCTGAGGCACTTTCGTACTATGGTGCAATTAACTATTAATATGCATAATTCACTACAGTTGAACCTCCCTGTGCGGACACCTCCCGTAAGCGGACACCTCCCATAACGGACACTAATTCAAATACCCGTTTGTTCTTCCTATCTAATCAATGCATTTTGTACCTCTCGTAAGGGGACACCCCCGTAAGCGGACGCGGACACTCTTTGCCTTAAATTTTTTCTGTAAAACGAATACAATTTCTGTACAAAATCGTCCTTATACTGTATTGGCTGAAAATCATATTACTGAACCAATCTTTAAAATGTCTAGAAATTAATGCCATGAAATATGAGACATAAGGGCGTATACATAATTTTACAACTTTGGCCCTCTATCGGACACCTCCCGTAAAGCGGGCACTTTTCCCGGACCCGAAGGTGTCCGGTTACGGGAGGTTCAACTGTATCTAAAACAGCTTGATGCTGTCTTCATCGCCGCCACCCTTTCCGTGTCACGTGCAACGGCGCTTTCTTTAGAGGGAGTAGCCTGGGTATGCACGGGAATACGATCTACAACCTATAGCTTAACAATGAGGCATATCAAAGAAATCGTCTAGGCCTAGCCTAAAATAGTTCAATAATTTTTTTCCTTTTTTATACTTCAGAATAAATCTAAAGAGGTATGTAATTAAGTAACCATACTAAAATGTTTATTATTTTATAAATAATAAACAGCTATTTACTTATTTATTTGTATATACAATTTTAAAGAAGCGGCGCGCTTTGAAGTACATTACGGTACATAGTGACGGACACAGGGGTGTTGCCCGGGCAACGCCCTTAATTTCATAATTCTGATTTCTGATCCATCTGCATGTTTAATATTACCAAAATTCTAAACCTTATCCCTAATGTGTGATGGGGAAGAGGTTAATACAGACTTCTGATGAATGTGAAAAAGTGTAGACAATTTGGCGTATCTGATGGGGTGGGGAGGGGGTCCTGAGTCCCCCTTCAATTAAAACAAAAATTCCAAATTTAAAAAAACATATTCGCCACTATCTTATATTTTATATCTTTAATTAATTCTAGGTTCCATTAAAAACTGGTACAGTAATTGCAAATTGTCCATGGGACTTCACCCCTCAACCCACACTTCGTCCGTGACAATTGGATTTTGACTCCTTTGGGCAACCCCATTTAATTCACCCTGCGACCGCCCCTGAGTACATTACACAATTATATATAGCCTAATAAATTGAAAAAAATCCCAAATTAAATAATTTATAGCCTACCAATTCACATTATTATAGTATGAAACTTACCACTATATTATACTTCCAAAGAAGTTGGGGTAGATTTTGAAAGGAATGCCCCTTTAATGCTTTTGCAACAGAGCAAGATACAACAAATGACTGACTGAATCATCAAGCTTTAGCTGCAGAAATCTAAATATCTTTTTCTGAATTTATACACTGATAAGGTTTTCAGACAAAATCGACTTCAAATGGAATATGCGTGACTGACAGACAAACAGAAAAGACAAGCATCTTTTAAGGTTCATTCACACCTGATCCGATTTCGGATTGGAAGGGTTAACTATCCGAAAAAAAGAAAACTGGATCAGTGTTATTGAATAGAGCCGCATAGGCTTACTGAACTCGTCAGAAACATTGCTCCGTATTTCGTTAAACACCTAATTTTTTCCAAAGTTGTTCAAAGAAGTCAATCAGGGATGCTTCAGCAGAAGTTTCTAAGTTCCAGCAACACTCTTATACATACATATCTAACTAACTCAATAAATTACCTCAATAAATTACCTAGGTCTAACACTTGATCAGTCTTTAACAAGTGAACGTATTGTAAACAAAGTGGTTAACAACATTGTTGCAAAACAAAAGTTCTTGTATAGACAAGCATCTTTCTTAAATGAAAATGCCAGGAAACTACTATGTTCAGCATTAATTCAACATTCTTTTGATTATGCTTGTTCATCATGGTATTCTGCAGCTTCAAA
>JAOTQE010000494.1:0-11456 GCA_025631205.1 Nesometra sesokonis
GGCCAGCCCAGGCTGGTTTAAGCGGCCTACTACAGTTTACGGTAGGTAGGCCTAGCTTGGCTAGGCCTGAACACTTTAAAAAAAAAATCTAGGGGGGCGTTTATTAGGGCCGGGGCGTTTATTAGGAACAATACGGTATGTCTTTGTGTATTACTTTTCAGTGTTAAATGCTTTTGACAGGTATCTGAGTAGCATTTTACAAGTTTTTTCTGCATAAAAATGGATTGTGAAAATCAATGTCTCAATGTTAGCCTATAATGTGCTCCAATTCCAATTTCTGTTTGTTGAATGCTTATAATAGCTATGCTTGTTCTGGATTCTCTACAGCATACATATGTTTCAGATTTATTTATTGTGCACTAAAAAATGAGACCCACCGATGCCCACATTTGCTTTGTCCAAGAAATAAAATTAGAGAGGGATTGAAAATATAGAGTGGTACAAAATTGTTATATTGTCCATGTTGACTTTTATTATGTTGTTGTTAATATCCATTTCTGTCTAAGTATATATTAAATTACATTTACAATTCTGTGAAACTTGTAAGATTCTGTTCTATCTTATATACATTAGTTACCTGTATAGATTTTGTTTGTGTACAATGTTGATTATTACAAATTTAGTTTTATTCAATTGTATATATTTTTATTTATACTTATATTAAATTGCATTGCAGTATTGAATGCTTGTGACAACCATGCATGTCAGAATGGAGCTGGTTGTGTCCAGGTTTCTGGTTCCTGTACAGCATACACATGTTCCTGTCCTAATTGTTACACTGGACAATTCTGTGAAACTTGTAACTTTCTGTTTTATGTTACCATAATACCATGTATGGACTTATTTTTTTGTTTAGAATGTTCAATGTTATATATGTATGTGTTTTTGTACATTATTTTGCAGTGTTGAATGCTTGTAACAACAATGCTTGTCAGAATGGAGGTGCTTGTGTCCAGGTTGCTGGTTCCTGTACAGCATACACATGTACCTGTCCTGGGTGTTACACTGGACAATTCTGTGAAACTTGTAAGTTTCTGTTTGATTTTAATTATCTCTTATTCTTCAGACTACTGTACATCATAATTGGCAGTTCTCAGGCAACGGATTGACTACTTCAGATAGTGGACAAGGAGATCTAACACAGTTCACCTTTAAATGATATGATCTTGAGCCTGTATCTGTCCACAGAGAAAGAGAACAGTGTCCAGTTCCCTATCTTTTCATAATGGCTTCTAAATGTCCAGTGCCAGATCATAGGCTATTAAGTTGTTAAGTTGTACCCATGGATGTAGTTTTTTTCCAGGTTTCTATTTCCTGTGCAAAATACACATGTTCCTGTCCAAATCGTTACATTTGACAATCTTTAAAACCTGTAAATTCCTGTTTTATGCTATCATAGTTCACTGTATGACTTGCGTTCTTGTTAATAATGTTCAGTTTTTATAAATATATTTGCCATTGTATATTTTTGTATGTATATTACATTACATTACAGTGTTAAATGCTTGCAACACACACGATTGTCAGAATGGAGGTGGTTGTATCCAGGTTTCTGGTTCCTGTACAGCATACACATGTTCCTGTCCAAATTGTTACACCGGACAATTCTGTGAAACTTTTAATATTCTGTTATATGTTACATTAGTTACCTGTATAGATTTTGTTTGTGTACAATGTTGATTATTACGAATTTAGTTTTATTCAGTTGTATATATTTTTATTTATACTTATATTAAATTGCATTGCAGTATTGAATGCTTGTTTTTGTTTTATGTTACCATAATACCATGTATAGACTTATTTTCTTGTTTACAATGTTCAATGTTATATATGTATTTGTATATTACATTGCAGTGTTAAATGCTTGTAACAACAATGCTTGTCAGAATGGAGGTGCTTGTGTCCAGGTTGCTGGTTCCTGTACAGCATACACATGTACCTGTCCTGGGTGTTACACTGGACAATTCTGTGAAACTTGTAAGTTTCTGTTTGATTTTAATTATCTCTTATACTTCAAACTACTGTACATCATAATTGGCAGTTCTCTGGTACAGGAATGCCTACTTTAGATAGTGAACAAAGAGTCCTAACACTGTGCACTCTTAGATGATATAATCTTGGGCCTGTACCAGTCTACAAGGAAAGAAGACAGCTTCCAGTTCCCCATATTTTCATAATGGGTTCAAATATCCATTGCCAGATCATAGGCTATTAAATTGTACCAATGGAGATAGTTGTGTCCAGGTTTCTGGTTCCTGTATAGCATACACATGATCTTTTTACACTTGACAATTTTGTGAAACTTGTAAATTGCTGTTTTATGTTACCACCCTGTTTAGCTTATGTTCTTGCTTATAATGTTCAGTGTTTATAAATGTATTTGTCATTGTATATTTTTGTTGTATGTATATTAAATTACATTACAGTGTTGAATGCTTGTAACAACAATGCTTGTCAGAATGGAGCTGGCTGTGTCCAGGTTTCTGGTTCCTGTACAGCATACACATGTACTTGTCAATCTTGTTACACTGGACAATTCTGTGAAACTTGTAAGTGTTCGTTGTAAAGTTATGTAATGTAGTTTGATTTATATAGCGCCTTATACTAAATAGTCTCAAGGCAATGCGGACTGGATGATATACATTGTTATGACTTTCTAAATGTCATGTCATGTCATGCACTATGTACTTGCCTGTAATTCGCTTTTTCGTCTATTGTATGTCAACATAATACCCTGTATAGGCTGATGTTCTTGTTTACAGTGTTTAAGAATGTTATAAATATATGTGTCTGTGTATAATGATTTGTATGTGTATTAAATTAAATTGCAGTGTTAAATGCTTGTAACAACAATGCATGTCAGAATGGAGGTGCCTGTGTCCAGGTTTCTGGTTCCTGTACAGCATATACATGTACTTGTCAATCTTGTTACACTGGACAATTCTGTGAAACTTGTAAGTTTCTGTTATCAAGTTATGTAATGTTGTTCGATTTAAATAGTGCCTTATACTAAATAGTCTCAAGGCAATGCGGACTGGATGTTATACATTGTTATGACTTTCTACTCTCCTAAGTGTCATGCCATGTCATGAAGTATGTACTGGCTTATGCTTTCACTCTGTCGTCTGTTTATATTACCATTACCTGTATGGCTTATGTTCTTGTTTACAATGCTTAATGTTGTAAATGTATTTGTCTGTGTATATCGCTTTCTATGTATATTAAATTACATTGCAGTGTTAAATGCTTGTACCAACAATGCATGTCAGAATGGAGCTGGTTGTGTCCAGGTTTCTGGTTCCTGTACAGCATATACATGTACTTGTCAATCTTGTTACACTGGACAATTCTGTGAAACTTGTAAGTTTCCTTTTGTAAAGTTATGTGATGTTGTTCGATTTAAATAGTGCTTTGTACTAAATAGTCTGAAGGCAATGTGGACTGGATGATATACATTATTATGACTTTCTACTCTCCTAAGTGTCATGCCATGTCATGCAGTATGTACTGGCTTATACTTTCACTCCGTTGTCTGTTTATATTACCATTACCTGTATTGCTTATGTTTTTGTTTACAATGCTTAATGTTGTAAATGTATTTGTCTGTGTATATTGTTTTGTATTATATAAAATTACATTGCAGTGTTAAATGCTTGTACCAACAACGCTTGTCAGAATGGAGGTGCCTGTGTCCAGGTTTCTGGTTCCTGTACAGCATATACATGTACTTGTCAATCTTGTTACACTGGACAATTCTGTGAAACCTGTAAGTTTCTGTTCTATGTTATCATATTTATAGACTTATGTTCTTGCCATGTTCAATGTTGTAAATAGTGTTTATATTTTTGTATTTGTATTTATGTTAAATTATGTTGCAGTGTTGAATGCCTGTAATAACCATGCATACACATGTTCCTGTCCATCTTGTTACACTGGACAATTCTGTCAAACATGTTGTTTTATCAGTTTTTCTTTGATTCGTTACAGTGTTGAATGCTTGTGACACTCACACATGTCAGAATGGAGGTGCTTGTGTCCAGGTTGCTGGTTCCTGTACTGCATACACATGCACTTGTCCAGGATGTTACACCGGACAATTCTGTGAAACTTGTAAGTATAATGTTTTGTGCACTGTTTATTGTTTTCAACAAGGTTATACTTCTATCTTGTTTCACTACAACATCCCATGCAATACATTTTTATTTATTAATTACACTGTTTTTTTTTTGTTTCTTTCACTTATCAGCAAAAGCCTACATGTGTGCTTCTCCATTGTGTTACACCGCAAGACTCGGTGAAACATTTTTTATTATCTACACCAATTCCAACAATGGTCTGCATGTGTACTTGTCCATCTTTTTACACTGCAATATTGTATGGAACAGATTTTTTTATTAAAATTTCTTCCAAAATCCACCAAAATTAAATTTCTTTGGAAATTTTCCTGTTTATTATTTTAAAATAATAAACATGTTTAGTTACCTGTATACTTGTTTAATTTTATTCTTTAGTAGACAAAAACTAATAATTATCGAACTCTTTCAGGCTTTATTTTTTAGGATCCACCCAAAAAAATCAAGTTCTATACTTATTGTGTATTTTATAATGTTTTGAAATAATATAATGACATAAACATGGGAGATCAGCATTATATTTATGAATTTGAATACAAATTAGTAAGTAAAATCTAGAATATTTTTATTTTTTGTTGACAACACAGAATTTTGGAAGGAATGGGCGTTTAAGTACAACTATTATTAGGAAACAATGTTTTCTCACATCTTTTTTACTGATAAAATGAGGTTTATTTTTTTTTCGCTAAAAATATAACTTCACAGGGTGCTTATTTTAAAACAAAACTTTGAAAAATAGGCCAGTAAAACTTGAGAATTTACTGGAGAAAAATAATTTCAACTCAGACAGCGTCGGCGACGTAGTCCGTCCCGACGTCTTCGTCGCGTTGCTTCTGTCTGAGCATTTCATCCAACCCGACGTTCGTCATGAAACAGTGTTAGAGACAATCGCAGACCGTCGGGATAATGTTAAATATGTTAAAATATTTTCACAACGGGTCGCGACAAAACGAGTAGTCGGTTGGTAATTGACCAACCACAGGCTATCGGAAGCAGTGAAGCAAATCCGCGGTACAAACAATTTCTAGGCCAAGTACTGGTGGAGTACACATGGAACCTAGGAACCTATTCATTCATTCATTTAACAACATGATTACATTATTATTACGATATCCATCTTTTAAAACAAACTTAGGAAACTGATTATTATTGATAAAAGCAAAATAAATTGAGTTGAAATCGAACAGCACTACCGGCGTTCCATAGGGGTTTCATTGGAGGCAGCTGATTACGTCGGTGGCTGAAAACGATCTAAACTGCCTAGCTAGGCCCTAGAATATCAATATATTACCCCATAGCCTAGCCTACTACGTCGTAGAGTTACTTCAGGCTAGGCTATGAGTATGTACGAAGCCCTGCTAGGCCTAGCCAGGCCTTGCCAGGTAGGAGTTTGATCATGGAGGTATAAAATATACTATTTTATACCTCCATGGTTTGATGTACATTTGTTTGTTGTCCATTGCGGTGGACACCTTTATTCTCATTAACATATTTGATCAGACAATTCGGAGTTTGTTGCATCTATCTGAGTTGAATTCGTCGACCCGATGAAGTCGTCGACCCGATGAACTGTCATTCGAATTTGAGCCGATTAACCCCGACGATAAATCTTGTCGTCAATTCGTCTTCCGACGCTGTCTGAGTTGGACTTTATGGGAGCTTGGGAGATAATCCAAAATTCCTGGGTACTCGACGACAATCCTAGAGACTAACAGAAGCTCAGTAGTAAATGAAAAAATTATTTAATTTCTAAACCTACTAGAGACCATGTCAAAACTATCCTGCTGCAATTACTGCAGTAATTCAGTTACAACAGCTTCAGTAGCTGAAAGGGAATCAATGAAAATGACATGTCGAGATGAGATCTTGTGTGTCAGTGTTGTCACTGAATTAAAAATTATGGCACTGGATTACTGCAATAACTGCAGTAGACCAAAATCCAAAAGGTCCACTAATCAACTTCAAGTAAGAAAGTATAATGCATACTCCAAGCAATGAGATACACGCCATCATGACAAGATTCAATATTGCGACATAAATTTCCTGATGATGACATAATTTATGTCGAAATATTGAATCTTGTCACGATGGCGTGTATCTTATTGCTTGGGAGTATGCATTATACTTTCTAACTGCAGTAGACTTAATAGATTACTGCAGTAACTGCAGTATGAATTGCAAGTAACTGGCGTATCAATGACAGGGTGTGTTACATCAAGCAAATATGGTTTCTTTGACACCATGTTGCTCTAACAAATCAACTTAGTGCCTATCAGCATTGTCGTTGAAGTCTATTTGTAATTATTATTAAATTATATTACAGTGTTGAATGCTTGTGATAATCATGCTTGCCAGAATGGAGGTGCCTGTGTTCAGTTTAGTGGTTCGTGTACAGCATACACATGTACTTGTGCATCTTGTTATACTGGACAATTCTGTGAAACATGTAAGTATTTGTTAAAATTAGTAATATTTCAGCCTTACTTTGAAGGTATTAAATCAAATTTGATTCGAAAATTATTTTCATGTTTCAATTTGAAAGACATTAATGCTTGATTAAACTACAGAGCAGTCATTTTTGAATAAGGGACCATTTCAGACTTATTCTAACGTAATTTAGCTGTCACTGTTATATTACTGTCACTGCCTTGGGCTGGATGTGTATGAAAGATTCCACAGTGTAATGCCTGGTTACGCAGTGAAGCATAACTAAAAATATATAGTTTTCAGTTGATTAAAAACAGTGCCCTCTATTATTAAGACTACCAGTTTTACCACTTTCGCTCAGACCCTTTCACACAGGAAACCGTCATATTACCAGAATTTGACCTTCTGTGTGAAAGGGTTCAGACCGTCAATAATGCTGGCATTGTTATGGTAACATTGCCGTATTTTCTGTGTGAAAGGGACTTAAGTCTCAGTATATGTGGTAGGCTGGCTAGTTCTTTGCCATGCCACATTTTTTTAAACCTTCCCTGGTATATTTCAATTTGGTGCTCATTTACATATGAGTAAAGTGAGAGCTATTCTCACCAAAAATTGAACTTGGGTCATCGGCATAACAGAAATGGTTATAATAATTCTGGATTACAATTAACGAAATACCTATAATCTTATTTGTTTAAGGATTATTATTTTAGTATGTTGAAGCCTTTTTGTATTTATACTTATATTAAATTACATTGCAGTGTTGAATGCTTGTGACAACCACGCCTGTCAGAATGGTGGTGCCTGTGTCCAGGTTTCTGGTTCCTGTACAGCATACACATGTTCCTGTCCAGGGTGTTACACCGGACAATTCTGTGAAACATGTGAGTAATTAACTGTATAAAAATTATACATAAACATTTTAATAAGCATTGCATGTTGCAGTTGGGCAGGGATGTCTTCTATTTCCTGATATATTTTTGAGTACCAAAGAAAAAATAATATGTACCATAATTTGAGATATTGATATTGATGGTACCAAATTTTCTGTTAAACTACAGGACTTTATTTCTTGTGTTCTTTTGTTACAGTGTTGAATGCTTGTAACAACAATGCTTGTCAGAATGGAGGTGCCTGTGTCCAGGTTGCTGGTTCCTGTACAGCATATACATGTTCCTGTCCAAATTGTTACACTGGACAATTCTGTGAAACTTGTGAGTAATTAATTGTATAAAATATTATTTTAAATGACCAAATACGTTGCAATTGAGCCTAAATTAAAATGATAATTATTGAAATTTAAAAAAAAACGGTAACAAATATTTACACAAAGTTGTTATTTGAAATGATAAATTATCAAACCAAATTTGCGTATAAACAGATGTTTATATTCAACTAAAAAGGTATATTTGTAAAGAATTTGATGCGGTATATTGACAATTGTGCATTCTGTCAGGCTCAATTGAAATTCCACTCAACATAATGAGCAATATATTTGGAAAAACTGTGACCCTCTCAGCAGGGATTTCACACAGGTAGGCTTATCATATGTTACGGTGGAATTTTGATAAAATACCGTCAAATGCATCAATAATTTTTATACAATAGTTTAAACAACATCATTTGTACTTATTAATTTTTAAATTTAAAAAAGTTTGTTGTCGCAAAAATGACTGAAATGCACGATTTACAAAGTTCCATTTCGTAAATGTTTTCATTTTTACAGTACATAACATTATTTATTTATTTCAAACCAAGCCAACATTTATATATATATATATATATTTAACTTTTTGACAAACCAATCAAATTTACTGACCTGACTGACATGTATACGACCCTGTTGTTAGACGACTGCCACCTACCGGTGATCGAATTACTTAACAACAGAGCCGTCACTCTGAAGAAGGACACCGGAGAATCAACAAGGTGTCCAAAACTGGCAGTCAGATCAGTAAATTTGATTGGTTCGTCAAAAAGTTAAACTTAGAATTATCGCATCTTCAAACCAGATGAAAATTTTCAGTTATGTATGTATACTGTCATTAAATTACATTACAGTATTGAATGCCTGTAATAACAATGCATGTCAGAATGGAGCTGCTTGTGTCCAAGTTACTGGTTCTTGCACACAGTACACATGTACTTGTCCATCTTGCTACACTGGAACATTCTGTGAAACATGTGAGTTTAATTTTATTTTTCATATACTGAATTTCAAAACATGACAGGCAGGTGTCTTGGCCCCTGACAATGAACGCCAAAATTAATTTATTTTTCAGTAATTTTTAATCGCTGTATATTCTGGTTTGTCACTCCATATTTATCTATATTTAAAACAAATGAATTTAGGAAATATCTTTATTTACATTCATTTATATTTTTTTGTATTTAAGTTATTAAAAATTTACTAACCAATTCAATATCTTCTCATTTATTTTTTATTTCTCCTTTTTATTTGAAAAAGATAATTGCAACACAAATTATCATCTTAATTTTCAAATGAATAATAGGCCTAACCTTATAAAATTAAATTGTTAAACAAATAATAAGCCTATTCATAAGACCTTATAAAATATAATTGTTAAATGAACAATGTAATGTATATTTTATGAACTATCTTTAACGTTTTTCAATCTATTTCATCCACTCATGTTGAAGTCATTCATGTCCAGGGAATATTCTGGTGTCGCCGTAAGATAGGCTTTCCTCATCAGTACTTCTACAAATAGAAGTTGAAATCATGAACGTAATTGTCTAGAACTGGTACTGCTAAATTCTTTACAGTTATTTTCCAATTTTAGTACCTTATTCTTTAAACAAATTTGTATTATTATTTTCTTTATTATTATTCATTATTAGTCCCTTATATTATTTTATAAATATTTGATCAAAAGTTTAGGTCTCTTTTGTTAATTTTGGAAGATTTTTTTACTTGAATATAAATTATAATGATACAGCTCATGAAAATATAGTATCCTATTATGAAAACTTTACTTTTCTTACACTGTTTTATAATTTATATTGTTTTAGTCTTGAATTAGTATCAACAATGGTACTTGTGTCTAAGTTTCTGCATCCTGTATTTTTGCCTTGCCCAATATATACTGGGCAATTCTGTGAAAATAGGAATCAACCATTCATTCATGTTGTTGTGTTGCCAATGTTTATGTACTCTTCTTTAAACTTATATATTATAAACTGCCCTTATTTCTGTTTCAGTACTTAATGCTTGTAACAGCCATGCATGTCAGAATGGAGCTGCCTGTGTCCAGGTTTCTGGTTCCTGTACATCATACACATGTAATTGTCCATCTTGTTATGATGGGCAATTCTGTGAAACTGGTTAGTTTGTTCACTATCTAATGATGTCATAATTATTTTTGTTATTTTCATTCACCATCACAGTCAATATTTAACTCATATTGATTGCATTTTTAAGAGTTACCATCGAATTATAAAACAATTGTGATCATTTTTAGCCAATATTTATGTAATATTGAATGCCTTTGAGGGGAAACCGAAAAATATTTTTCGAGCTGTGGCAAAATATTAAATGAGTCAAGGATGAGTTCAGTATTTTTGCTGAACGACAGGTAGAAGATTGTCACACTGGGAGCAAAGGTTTATTTTTATTGTTTAGTCGTGTGACCGTCATACGACCGTCGCACAATGTAGTGAGTGCCCGGCTTTAGTCATTTCCAACATAAATTCAAGAAAGGGTAGAATGTGTGTCCCTAAGACAAAAACTAACCGTTCATAATATGCTTTTATTGCAAACTCAATTCATATTTTTCACTTGTATGTAATAAGATATTTTTTTTGTATGTTTTAAGCCACTCCATATTTTATTGAAAATCATTATATCTGTATAGACCAATCCGAGAAGAATGGCGCCCTCTATTGTCGCTGCCATTGCTGGGGAACTTAATTTCCCATCCCAAAGCAAAATATACTTAGCTTGTATGTGTTATGCAGTTCGAAGTCCAAAATAACAATGAATGCACAACGATCCTTGGTATGTCTTATCACGCCATGTCGTTATAATCATCGCTGACGCTGTTGTGCTTTGTTTTGGAAAATTTAAGTTCCCCAGCAATGGCGGCGACAATAGAGGGCGCCAATCTTCTCGGATTGGTCTATATACAGTACTTTGTAATTAGTTTATATTATGTTGTTCTATTCTTCTTTATAGTAATTTGTTTTATTGTCATGAACACTTCATGTATTTTTAATGTCCGCTTCAAATGTATTTCCAATTGTTTATATGGACAAAAAAGTTGTATCAGTATAATTTATTTAGTAAACATATTTCTGTAAAACACTTTGAATATTTTTGTAAAATATTATGTATACGTTATTTTGCTTAGCTTTGAATGCTTGCTCAGGCCATCAGTGTCAAAATGGTGCTGTATGTAATGCTATTGCTGGATCATGTTCTGCTTATACTTGTGTGTGTCCTTCCTGCTTCACTGGACAATATTGTGAAACACGTAAGTTTTATGCTAAGAAACCATGAAAATTATTCTACTGCAGTTAATGCAGCAACGTATTGCTATTAAGTCTACTGCAGTTGCTGTAGTAATTCAGTACCATGTTGTTTTCTTTGGTAACAATATTGTCAAAAATGTAAATAGCATAACTTTTTTATAACTGTCAACCTATTGTGTCAATGCAGATATCCCAAAATACTTAACAGCACTGAAATATTGCAGTAACTATAGTAGCAGAGCTCCCAAGTTGGAAAGACAAGAAATTCTGACTGTTTTGGGATACTATCTGGGCATTTCAAAGTTAAATTATCTAATGAACAAAGCTATGATTAAGAAAGTATAATGCATACTCCAAGCAATGAGATACATGCCATCGTGACAAGATTCAATATTTCAACATAAA
>JAOTQE010000505.1:0-11456 GCA_025631205.1 Nesometra sesokonis
AATCCCTATGGCTACGAACTTTGACATTATAGTTTATTAGTTTTGTACTATAAATTAACAGTATCCTAATTTAATTATTCAGAACTTGAAAATGACACCATGATGGAGTCGAAACGTCGTTCGTCCATAAATTTTATCCGCGTTATTTTTCTATTGTCTATTTATAATACACGTACACTTATTCGTAATTATTATTATTATTAGTATTATTATTATTATTGTTATTGTTACTGTTACTATTATTATTATTATTATTATCATCATTATGAGGTGCATTGTTATTATTATATCTTGTATATATTATCATTATAATTAAGAGGTGCATTATCTTATATGTATTATCATTATCTGTGTTCTCCCAATTGATAAATTTATACTGATAAATTGTCAAAAAAGATGACTTGTCAGGCATGCCTTTTGGGTTGTATTAGGCCTTGCCCAAAATATCTACATAACTATGTGGGCTTTCCTGTATTCTCTGTAATACTAAAGAGTAAAGAAGGGCAAACATATATAAGTATCAAAATAATATTATAATTATGTTTCAATAAACAAAAGAAAAATACAGGTACATTGTAATATTTACTGGTAATTTTGATGGCTAAAACCATACTCAGGAGAACATAATTATAAATATGAAGCGTAGGTTCAATTCCCCTTACAATCCCAATATTGACCAAGGGTCATAACTGTAAAAAACGCCACCGTCTAAACCTCGTACTCATGGGGTATAATGAGTTTATTGAGCATTATATAGTATTCATTCTGTAATTGGTGAGTTTGCGAAGAAAAAATGGAAAATATATATTAATATATATTTATGTTATAATATCTCCTGACACTACATATGACGTTATAATAACAAAGTGGATAATGCCACTAAAAACTAACAAAGCATATTGTGATGTTTCTGAGAATATTTTCTAATTATTAATTTTTTTGGACAAACCTTTCTTATGGGTGAGAAACTGTGATACATGCATCAAATATACTTCTTCCCGCGTGAGACTTATGTATTATGCATGGCACTCATGTATTATGCATGAGACTCATGTATTATGCATGAGACTCATGCATTATGCATGACTCATGTATTATGCATGAGACTCACGTATTATGCATGAGACTCATGTATTATGCATGAGATTCATGTATTATGCATGAGACTTGGCAGGTATAATAACAATAATTGTGACGGAATAATACCTCATGGTAAACATGGTATTATTATTAACGGCCCATAACAGTTTCACAATAATAAATAAAACAAAGTTATACCATCTTTGCATAATTTCTCTCCATTGACTTAATCAAAGTAGAACAGATTCTACGAAGAATTAGAATGTTTAATTAACCGCCAGTGTCTGTTAAATATTTATACTGTAATAATTAGTATTTTTACGGTTGATCTTTCTTACCACTTGTTTATTCATCGAGTCCAAGCAGGAAATCTCTGACACAGTTTCTTTCACAAACACTGGGTGACTTCAGCAGTGGAACTCTATCCTCGGCAACGGCAAGTAAGAAGAAATCAGCCCGGTCGTTACAAGACTGTGATTTTCCACATCGCGAAATCATCTCCAAATAAAAGGCTTCGTCGCAAATTTCTTGTGAAATACCAAAACGAATTCCCTATAAAATTTAATGCAAAATGTAAATTTCATTTGTCATTTTCGGACCGTAAAATTTGACGACCATAAAACATTTCATAGTTGAAATGGGAGATCACCAAAACGCATTATTCTGAGTTGGGTTGTAGTATACAGCAAACTGAATAAAAATACATCTTAAAAATTATAATACATAATTTTACTAAACAATAATAAGGGTTGGGTCATTATGCAATCAACAGTTGATCAACAGATCCAAAATAGCGTAGTTGTTGTTAAAAAGAGGTTATAAAACTAGATTAATACATTTTAGAACAATGTTATGAATAGGACGTTAAAATAGATCGGCGTTGTTTTTCTACAGATACAGGCAAATAATACAATTTTCAAATAAAAAAAAAACATATATACTGATACTGATGTTAAAATTGAAAGAATTGCTGCTAAAAATGTTTGTATGCATAATTGTCTTTTACGATACCTGATGATTATTTGATTATGAGTATCAAGCTTAAAGTTATTTGTCAATACACAGCGGTCAATGACTACTTATTCTTTCTATTATTAGTACAATTTATACCTATTTACTATCGATTTACTTACACATGTATAACAAATTTGATGCCAATTACAAGGCATTCGGAACGCCTGCCTGTAGCCATCCCCACCAATCCCATCGACTTCTGCTATCTCACAATCATCAACAAGGTATTTCAGTATCGGACAAGAGCCAGGTGCGGCTGTAAAAGCAAATTAAAGTATAAAGTAAGGTCATTAATAACATTTAACATGAACGAAATTCTAATAACGTGTGTCCTTTAGTCAACTAAGTGACCCACAGACCGACAGACAAACCATTCTGAAGAAACTGCCTACTAAATTCCATACCAGAAAGTATAAAGCTTGTGGCGCCGCGGTTTATCAGTATTTAGACGTTCCACAAGTAGACTTACACATGTAAGCTACCATGAATACATGCTATGTTATAGGCTTATAATAGTGATGTTATAAATGTACCGTGTGATAGCCACATTTTTCCTCAAAGTTATAGAATCTACGTATACAGTATGTGTTAGATTTTAGCCATCATGCACGCTTGTCATTTCCATAGAACCAAGTTTAAATACAGGGTAAAGTGAGGTCGATTGTGAAAAGTACGATTTCCTGTCATTTTTAAAAGTAAAACCATGAAGAATTTCTTTTCTCCATGGTAAAACTAACCATTTCAACAAGTAAAAACACCAATTCTAAGCTAAAATGATACCCGTGATCGTGGTTATATATAGAAATATTGGTTTCCTGAACAATTAAAAAAACCATACATCAAATTGTTACAAAGATATTGAAATATGGTAAAACTGAAGAAAAAAATTACCATTTCAGATTATTTTATTTATCTTTTTCCATTAGAGCAAATATGAAGATGCATGTTTTGAAAACTTTAAAAATAAACCAACTCCGTAGGACAAATGGTTGTGGAAATATGATAAAATCAGAGGTCAACGGTGAAAGATATTATTTCCGGTCATTTTTGGAAAAACATTACCAGTAAAGCAAATAGAAATACGCTTGTTTTAAACCATTTAAAAAAAAATCAACTGTAGGGCACATGGTTGTGAAGAAATTGAATTATGGTTAAAAAACATTCAACATTCAATCGCACTCCTGAACTAAACTAAATTAATAATCTTGCTTGAAGGTTTGCATGGTGAGATATCAATAAATATGTAACGTTTGCGGTACACCACGTATTAAAGCTACTCAACGTTTCGATCGATGTGCTTCGATCGTCGCCAGGAGTGAGAGTGCAGATAGTCCAATGAGTGGGTAATGAATAAAAACAAATATTTATTACCCACTCATTGGACTATCTGCACTCTCACTCCTGAGGACGATCGAAGCACATCGACCGAAACGTTGAGTAGCTTACAACTACATACGTGGTGTACCGCAAACGTTACATGTTTATTTTATGTTAATGTAAAAAAAATTATGAAGTTGATGAAAGTGCAGATCCTTGGCAAAGAAAAACAGTGGTATTCCCGTAAGGTCAAGGAGGCGCTTTATATCAAGATCAACAAGCCTCCCCTCAACCGCGACCAAAGCCTGCAGCTCCCCCGATTTACGATAGAGTTTTACCTGAGCGTCACCTGACGGCATTCCATCATTCACATGATCAAGGCCCTTAGTGGAAGGAGCCGAAACTTATAATGTTTCTCCAATTTCTGTCTCTGAGTAAGTGAATTATTTATTTATTATCATATTCTAGAGACCATGACAAACATTTTTCATCTTGATGAATAAAGTTTGAATTAAATTGAAAATTGAGGTCAAAGGTCAAAAATAACAATTCCGGTCATTTTTGTTAAACTTAAAGATACATGTTCTGAACAATTTAAAACAAGCTTCTACATTCAGTGGTTACCGAAATATAGTATATAGGGCCATTTATGTCGGCCATTTTGAAAGCGTCTTCTACATAAAACTGTTCAACGTCATTCACTCATTCGTTCGTTCGTTCAGTCATTCATTTATTCATTCATTCAAACTTTATTCATCAACTTATTTTTTTTACAATAAAATAAAATACACAGAAAATAGCCATGGTTATTTAAGTTAGATGAAAAGGTCCTCCAGGAAACCCCCAGGGGGCTTGTAAATAGGAGGCTCCTAATAGTTAACAAGTTAAATAATAGAAAAATACTTAGTTACAATACAAGTTAAAAAAAGGGAGATATTTAGTTACAATAAAAAAATGGAGGGGGTAAACAGTTTGATTCACCTTATGACAAAATACTAAGATTACTAATTTAGTTTAATTCAGGAGTGCGATTGAATGTTGGATGTTGAAAGTTGAATGTTGCCAGAACAAACAATTTCTAAAACAAGCTCTCAACAGGAACAAGAGGGTTAGACTGATACAAAAATAAAAATAAAAATGAAAATTTGAGATTTAATAGGCACTTAATAAGAGGGTCTTATATTTTCTCCCTAACTGAGGCATACTAATTTCTTAATCAATACCAAATTTGCTTTGGGGCAAATTTTTTTCTAGGTTGAACCTTCTTTAAAGTTTAATCCTTATTCGACTAGACTATATTAAAACTTAAGAAATAACACATTAATGGGAACAGACCAAAGAATCGACCGACAGAGGGAAGAATAGAGATGATTTGAAAACAACGACGACGACTTCATAACCAACAGTCCAACATAATATAACAGTCATTCTACGGACGTCCACAAACAAGTCTAGGTAACATATAGTAAAATCGTTTCTAAGAACACAACAACAATGACAACGATCGGTATTTATACCAATAGCAATTATACAAATCGTCAGCAACACCGCAAAAAAAAAAAAAAAAAAAAAATGCGCGCAGAGACACGCAAAACGTTTTCCTCTTCATGATATCGCTGACGAAATAATATATTTAAATATACTAATATAACAATTAATTAATATCTATATATAATTGTAATAAAACGGCAGCTGCATATAGTAATATAAAATCATTATGTTATTAACTACATTGAATGCCGCGTGTGAAATTTTGGACCACCTCTGAGTTCTGTCGGAATATATCAAAGAGATTTACCTTGGTTTGTGATGATTGTAAATTGTTGAAGTAAAATTGTCAGTCTTTATATTAAATACAATCAGTCACAATACAAGGTATTTATGAATTAGCAATACGATCATTGTAATGTCTACAACTACAGAAAAAACCGTGGATTTACTTGACTACAAATAATGGATTTACCTTTTCATTTTTTTAATCGCATTAAGCATTTTACCTGTTGACAATATTGTAACAAACGTAAAGCGTAAGTTGTGATGTTAAATCTTAATTTTAAAAGTTGACCTTAAAATCTTAATCGTGTGGGTTCGCCATATTTCCACTCTTTACAGTGCGTAAATAAAATGACACTTTGCAACGAATTAAAAACAAAAAACGCGGTAACAAACATAGAAGAACATTTACAATTTTAAATTTTTTTCTATTTATTAGTTACCTAATTAAAAAGTTCTTCTGTGTTTGTTACCGCATGTTTTAAAAATTCGTTGCGATATACATCAAAATTATTTAAGTGAAAACCAACTCACAACTCCTGAAATTGTTACAAAACATTGAAATGTCTACCTAACAAGTAAAGCCTGAAAATCGTTAACTTGAACATTGAAATGTCTACCTAACAAGTAAAGCCTGAAAATCGTTAACTTGAACATTGAAATGTCTACCTAACAAGTAAAGCCTGAAAATCGTTAACATAAACATTGAAATGTCTACCTAACAAGTAAAGCCTGAAAATCGTTAACTTGAACGTTGAAGTTCAACGTTGCTAACGGTGCATCAGAATTAAAGTTGAAAAAGGCCCCTATTCATGTTGACTTGTTTACATGTAACCCGTAGCCAAAGTACTTTCTCCGTTTAATAATTTTAAATTTCTATATTGTGACGTAATACTAATCTCGTTCATGTCTACTGGACTGGAATTAAAACGGTGACGTCGCTTCATGATTATAATATAAACTCAATTGACTCATGTTTTTTTGTTTATTCCCGTTGCATTGTGCGAGGTAGGGTCGGTTTCTAGAGTATGTTAACGTCGCAATTGTCATCGTTTTATCCAGTCAATTACCGTTCATTTGCAATTTTAAATAACATCTAATCAACAGGAGCGCTGGTTCACCAAACAGAATTGAAAACTACAATTTTTACATCATAAATTAAGCATACTGTATTTATCTGAATAATCGTGATAAAAACTACTTCATAGGCCTAGTCATTGACTTCAGGATGTATTGGGCCTTTTCATTGTTTTCAGGCAGGCATTATAGGCCTTCTTACCACGTGGGCACATCGTTTCAGAGATATTTTTTCATGAAAAAAACTGATCATTGGGAAATCTTATTTTGATGAGATAATCATTAAAAAACCTGCATAAACCCTTAGACCTATTGCATGCACATTATGTTAACCAGCTATACTAAATCTGGCATCTTTTAAATTATCATGTAATACCGCTCATTTGCTCTGAAGTGTGTTTGAAGTCTTATTTTGTTTTAAAACTTCGTTTTTTGTAAACAGATAGGTCAGTACGTAAAGCGTTAGACTTGTAACCAGTCAAATGAAACAAGAGTTCGAGTACCCTTGCGAATAAAAAAAAACATATTAAACAAATATTGAGCGCCTTCTCTCTGAAGTCTGTAGTTATTTAATTTTAAACGTATTTCTCTTGTCGAGATATTATTATGAGAAGCTACAATCAGGGGTTCAATAAGCACATTCAAAGATTCAACTGCGCATGTGCGTGACAGTCACTGTGCGTAAAAAGGTCAAAGCAACACACTTCCAGCCAATCAATCGCAAGTCACGGTTATGCATCTTTGTAGGCCTACAGTACAGTAGTTTTACATGGCTTCACCTTGGTAACACACATCCGCAGTTTAAACCGTGAAAGGCTTATTCCTCTGAATATAACAACAATAAAAAAATAATTCGTCAAAAAAGATCCGTTACTTACCTAGCTACTTAATCAGACGAGTAATTTGTAAGCTCTTAACCAGAGCTATAACCATACTAACAAATCAAATAAGCCTATTGTTATGCAAATAGATTAAAACCAAAATATAATCCCATATTAAATATTCAAAAATATTATTAGGCTACATTGCCTTATGCGGCGTAAAATATACCTCTTGTAAGGTCATTTGATAAGGTTCGTCTGGCAGCTGGTGTAAAAAGGCTTTGAAATCAGCTCCAGTCCCTTGGGGTAAGATCATATCCCAACCTAGCCTATAGAAAATTGGTTTAGATATAGCAGTTAAATCATAATGCACATGTAAGTAATGGTTGGGAATAATCGTATTAACATGTTTTATTGTGTTATGACAGATTGGATTAATAATCCAATATAATTATATATAGGATGTAGTTTATAATACATCATATACAAGCATTATAATTGCTGCGAAGTACGAGCAGCAAAACCAACCTTGCCGTACCAAGAACGAGGCACTTTCCTGGACTCGACGCACTCGACATGATTTCCGGAAGCTGATTTACTAGGTCGCGTAGTTTTTTGGAACGGAAATTGGTCTCTAGGTTCCTTTTGTACTCCCTCCGGCCATCTACATCCGCATTGCTTTGCAGAATGTTTTGAGCAAAACATTTGTTGGTATTTTCAAATATCATTTATTCACCAAATTCACGAAGTTTTTTGGTAAGATTTCTAGCGAAAGATGTGCACTTTTTAAAAAATTCTGGCCTTGTCCTCTCTCACAGATGCGCGAATCCACCCGGTGGGACTTTGCCTGCTACATTGCTACTGCTACTGCTGCTGTTGCCTACATAAAGTAACGTATCTAATTAATTTGTTTTGTAATATTGATTATATTTTACATACACGATGTTTATATTTTAAGACGAATTAAAAACGGCTAGAAATTAGTGACGTCATTACAAGCGATATTAATTGAACATTCTATTGTTGATCCGGATATACGTTATAAATTATGCATATGCAAGTCATAATCATAAATCCTTCATTTGAAATTAAATTTATTTAATTTTTAAATCCTGAAATATTAATTAAGTTTGTTAAAACCAATTGATTTTTCTCGATAGCGTATTAATTGAAAACCTGATTCAGGCCGTACCGTCAGCAAACTGTAAATCGTTTCGTGGAATCAAACATATAAAACTAAAAAAAAAAAATAAATATTTTAACTGTTTACGGCAATTATTGTATCATTGTTAATGTCAAATGCCTGCGGCCAACCCCCACCCTTTTAAATCCGCCTCTAAAAGATATTTTTCTAAAGATGCTTTCCTATCGAAGTGAAACGCACTATCATAATGTAAAGGAGAGGCATTGTCCTCTGGGGTTGTAGCCTTTCCGCTTAAGTTTCAGTCTGTGCACACCTTATCATTTTTTTTATCGACATATCCAATTTTCTTTTCTTTTCTTCTTTATGTCTATTGTTCTACTTTTATTTTTTTATTTTTTCAATTCTAATTGTAACGATTGAATTATAAAAATATTTTACTTCAACAATACTAGTTAACTAAAATAACTATCAATCATTATTACAGATCTTAAATATTATTAATAATAAATTTAATAATATGGTAGATATTGCTCCACTATCTTTAACATTTGTCAATCTATGTATCCACTTAAGTCGTCGAAGTTTAGCCTAGTCTAAGGGCGACTCTACACCATTAGATATACTTTCTTCATCAGGAAATCTACGAATATAATGTCTTGTCTTGGAGCCGAAAGGCTATTGAGACCCAGTATCGTTCGGTAATCGTTCGATAAATCCCTTAGGCTACGGAGTTATATAAATGAACTAGGAAGTTCATTTTAGACCTACCCTGATTTGATTTTTGTAAGGGAAGGAAAACAAAACTTATTTGCACAAATTATATGCCTTTATGTGCGTTTTTGGATGCTTATAGAAGCCAAATTACTACTATATTTATCGGTACTTTGTCATCACAACCTGCTAATTTTATTATGTCAATTTTAGGAGAATTCTGTTAAGTCCTTCAAACCCTTAAATCCGCCCCTGATATTGGCGCTCCATGTTCGATTTATTAAAACATACTTTTGGCTAATGATTACGTCCGAATGTTCTTTAAATTTCGTATACAGACGGAATATGTTGAATGTCATCCGGGGTTAAAAGGGTAACAATCGATCGAAATGAATATTAGATGTTTGACAAGTACGCAATATGTTCTCCTTAATAGTTTAGTTCTCGAATTCTTACTTTCTTCATTTCCTTCAATAGTTTGCTGAGGTAGGTCAAATTGCAATAACCGTTAGCACTGGAATTAATATTTCTGTTTAAGATTAATAAAAGTGTTTACTTTATACGACTATGATTTAGCTAAATATGGTTCGCAAATATCTGCAAACCTCATGATGAAATGAACATTGTATAAATATTGAAATATAATTTCCAATAATATGACGTGTATTCTATTACTTGGAGTTTGCATTCAAACTTTAAAATTACAGTATAAATCATCGAATATGACTAAAGTCACTTTCGAAAACATTGATATACATGTCAACATATAACATAACTTTTGTGACAAATAGCGGGGTGTTGAGAACAGTAAATATGGGTGTAGAGTGTTCTAACGTCTCATCCGATAGACGGTTATTTATAACCTCTAGCCTAGGAACAAGAAAGATGTACCGTATTGGACTTGGGGACAACGACTTCAATGCCGAACACGGTAACTGTCACTTTAGCTGACTGAGCTAATCGTAGCTTTTAGCTATATAACATAATTAGTAACATTTATTCATATTTCTTCAATAACAGTAACTTAATTTAGCCATATAATTTTAGTTATACAGTGCCGTTACTTTTTTCAAGGGGAAGGTGCCTTTTGGAAAAAAAAGGACAAAACCTTACTTTCAATTTCAGGCAGTGGTACTTGTGACGAAGATATCAGGGGCAGATCCAGGGTCCAGTGACAGGGGGCGGCCTTTCCTATACCCGAGTGGGCGTGGTTTACGATTTTGATTTGACAAACAAAAACAAAAGATACCGAAAATGTAATAAAAAGCAATGATTCGAAAACCTAATAAAAATAACTTGTGGTGACGTACGGTAAGATTAGTAATAAAGATAAATGATACAAAGTAAAGGAAATCATCAAGCACATGTATACAATGCTAAGATGAAAAAAGAAACGAGTGGAGGCATTGTGATCATAAGAATTTACACTTCGCTTACGGTTAAATGATTTGGGTATATTAACCACTTGCCATGCCACTAATTTCCACGCCTGGCAACTCTTTATTGAAAGATATTTAGTTTGATGGACCGACTACCTGTAATGGTAGTAAATCACTCGAAATCTGAATGATTTAGTTAAGTTTGTATTTTTTCATGGAAAAACCACTGGTTTTCGAATTTGTGTATATGTCTATGATCTCTATCGAAATTTTCAAAGACTTTTCTAATTTCAAAGAAATTTAAAGAATAGTACAATTGAATTAAATAAGATCCATCAAATGCTACTTTTTATCGCGTATTTATCAATTTATCAATAAATCAATGTTGAATCCTACGTCTTGAATATATAAACATCCAATATACTTTTTAAAAAAGATATCTAATTTTGCGTGGGAAATATTATTAATTGGGATCGATGGCTGTGATGACTAAAATTATAATGTATTACCTAATCACGTAAACCATAGTTGATATTTCGCTTCCGAGTATTTGTAATTGGAGAACAAATGTCTACCTACTATTTGAATCTTTAGGGATATGTCCATTAGTGAGTGACATAAAATAACTGATAGCAATTTGATGACTAACAGAATACCTTATTGTCGTCAATAGTCGAATTGACCGCCTACACGTCAGGATGAAACACCTAATGAAACCGTCATAGAAGGCAGTTGACATCTTAAGTCTTTTTAGCTGATTCGCTACATAGCGGATCAGCTCTTGTTACTGTACGAAACGATAATCATCTTATTTCTTTCTGTCAATTTTTGTGCAACGGATTCCGAAAAATTGACACAAGCTATTAACATCAACATTTCAGTCAACATAGAACTTGGTCAGGAATGGTTACATGAACATTTTCATTGTCAACATTTACGCGTGACGTCATCTACGCGCAAATTTGCGTTTTTACATAAACGTTTAATAATAACACCCTAACTAATTAACGTTAATAGTTCATATTTGGTGAACATAAACTTCAAGTTGACCTAGAACTTGATATCATTCAAAAATTCACGCGCGCTGCATTGCGCGTGCGTACGCGTGCGTTAAAATTTTAAAATGCTCAAAATCAAATT